>VXBT01001469.1:777074-810916 GCA_013400235.1 Oriolus oriolus | reverse complement strand
GGGCGGGAGCACATCCCGCCCCCGCCCCGCGGCCGTGCTGGCGGGGGAGAGCCCCGCGAGGCGCCGGTGGAACGTGCGGAGAGCGGAACTGCCCGGTTGCGGGGACCGGGATGCAGTCGGTCCCGGGGTGGACAACCGGGCACACTCAGCCTCATGCTCACGAATAGCCCCTGAACACGCCAGGGTACACACTGGGCCATGGCTCTATTTTGGATTTTAATCTAATTTATAACTTGAAATCCAGTAATAGTTTTCAAATTAAATGCTATCTAGAGACGCTGGCACCTCATGCCGAACGTTTTTGCTTTTTGCATCCTTCTTGCGTGACAGTCCTCACGGCGAGCATCGCTGCAGACCTGCACTGACCAAGCCAACCACGCAGCCACTCAAAGCCCGTGCCACTCACACATGCTTGTCCTGAGAGTAACACCAACCACTCGTACATTCAGGACTGACCATGCCCCTTCGTTAAAATAAAATCGAAAACCTTTACAAGATGCAATTCTTTTGAAAATGGGTACCTTACAGTATATCCATGTACACATCTGTCACACTTCAATGAAAATAAATGCTCTTAAGTACATTAGAAGTTCTTTAATAAATTATAAGTCATTACAACTATTTAATGTTGTTAAATATGATCTGAAATCCTCGGACCACTTTCAAGAATGAAATCTTTGAGCTAAATACTGTTCAAAGATCCATGCGTCATCCAGCAGTGATCCTTGCCTACTTAAGTAAACTCATTCTACAGTGAGTAATAAAACACACTCAGTAAACAGTAAATTCATTATCATTACTGGAAACCATTACTAGAAAATGGAGGCATTTGACATTTTATTAATCCGCCTTTTCCCTACATTTTCCTTTTGTCTGTAGTTTAACAACACAGATTCACAATTATCCAAGTCTTTGTGTGGGTTCATACAATCTGAATCACAAAGTAAGTATTTTAAACTATTCCTTTCAAAAAATGTTTCCATTCCCACAAAGTTATTTCTTTTTAATGCAGTTCATCATAGTATTAACTCAAAATAGCTTTCACATAGCTCTATAGGTTCTATGTAAGAAAGAAAACTAGAAAATTGGTCCATATGTAAAAGTTCAGGCCAGGAATACCATTATGGCATTCAGTTCATATCAGAGTCCACTCAGTGCCATCAGAGATCATTTTATCCTGTTGTTTCTGTAATTTTTTTAATATGTTGCATTTCATTCACACCAAGCAATCATTTCAGGAGCTGAAATGTGGGGAATCAATCTTTGGCAAACTGTTTAGTAAGTGCTTATCATTAGAGGCCACTTTAAAGAACAGACACCTATCTAGACCAAGTACAACTAGCTTGATTCTGCAATTAAAAATACCATTTACTAGCAATATCCTTCTCCTTTTGGCAGCCAGCTCACAATATATGTGCACTAAATTCTCCCTTTCGTAATTATCTTTCAGATTATCTAATCTTTCACAATTATCTTAGGCAAAATTGAAATCCTTCCTGAAGACTTTTTGTGAACCCTTTTGATCTTTGACAACCCCTTCTTTTGATTCTGCTGACCATACATATATTCCAAGAAAAGGTTGCTGTGGAAATCTTGTTGGACAAATCCAACAACAGCAGATCAACTCATGAAAAAGTAACTTCCAAAATAACTTGCACTTTCCTACTGATTTGTAAGGCAACAGCCTATTAGCAGGAATAATTAGCACCCTAATCATTGCAATCACAAATTCATTATTTATCCACCCATAATTAGTTTGTTGATAATTAAGAGTATAGATAATGGCCACTGTTAACATGATGGCTTTTATAACCAGATTCTAAGAAGTTGATGTTTAAATTGGTTTTACTGATGATACTTGCATGAGACCTCACCAAAATGTATTTACTCTCATTTCTGATTACTGGGGCTTCAGCAAAGATACTTCGCCTCCAAGCTACTACACACAGGTCATCTACTCTGGATATTAAACCATCCACGTCCATCTACACCATCCAGCACACGTACTGGGCATCCTAAGGACACCAGCAGCCCTGGGCAGTGTCCTGACCCTCTGTGACACTAGGCCATAAAGATGGGATCCCGTTTTCCTCTCTCCATGGAAACTGGCATGGTTGAATGTACACCTAAATTTATGACATCTAAGATATAAGACATCATTACAATGGCTTGCTTTCCAAAACACTGCATGAAATCTGAACAAAATGACTAAAACTTAGGTTATCCAGTTCCCCAGCAAACCCCAGTTTTCTCAGATTCTTCCTTCTGTTTAACAGCTGATGTAGCTGGCACTTTTTCCTGGGGAGTATTCATCCACTGGAAATTCTGTTGTTCCCAACTGCATCCCCCATGAAGACAGTATGTCATCTGCTTACTATAGTACCTCAGAAACCACTCCAAGCCAGGACATCCAATGGCATTGCTTAATGTGAGCATCTGCAGAACACATGCTGGAGCCTTGTAAAGTTACAGGTCCCCTCTACTTCCCTTACCAAACCAGACTGAGTGACAATAATTTTTCTTATTTTTATATGTATATATTTATATCTAATATATATTATACATATATATAATATAATATATATTATATATTTATATATAATATAATATATATTCTATACATTTTAAAAAATAAAAGCAAACCACAGTTTTCCTAAATTCAGACTATTACATCAAAAATAACTTTTGGGTTTATAAAAACACTGTTTATTCACATTCTGCTTTGATGTCTACTGCTGACCTGTCTTCCAGGTCTTCCTGAAGCACCAGCACCACTACTGGGAGACAGTTTGTCAGCTCTCCACACACCAGTACAGGTTAACCTGACAATTGAATTTTATAATATTGTGATCTTTTACCAGCACTAGAATGTCTTTCATGGATGCATTTCATTTCACTTCTTTCCTTCTTTTATGAGGAGTATTTGCAAGTCAAATTCTTAGACTGCCAATTCAGACAGACTAGGTACAGATTTTCCTAAATTTTAATATTTCTCAGGAGCAGAGCCCTTGTGTTACATCATCTCTTTGTTGTCGTGGGTGGCACGAGTGATAGTACAGCCAATGCCATAACATCTTATGGTGGGTTGACCTTGGCCAGCAACCAGACCCTCACCCAGTTGCTCTCTCTCTCCCCCTCATCAACAGGATTTGGAGAGAAAATAAGATGGAAACCTTGTAGGTCAAAACAAAGGCAAGAAGATCCCTTAGCAACTACTGTCATGGGCCAAACAGACTCAACTTGGGGAAATTTCATTTACTGCCAATTAAAATTAAAAACAGGATGGTAAGAAACAAAAACAAAGGTAAAAAAATCTCTCTCCCCTCTGTTCTCCCTTCTCCAAGCTCAACATCACTCCTTCATTCCCAACTCCTTGGCCTTCCCCACCCCGAGGGGCACAGTGGGATGGGAACCGGGGCTGTGATCAGTCAATAACAGCTCCTCCCGGGATTTCCTCCTCTCATTTCTCCTCTGCTTTAGCGTGGGTGCTTCCCACAGGCTGCAGTCCTTCCGGATAAACCTGCTCCTTCAAGGGCTCCTCCATGGGCTGCAGGTGAATCTCTGCTCTGGTGCCCTGGAGCAGCTTCTCCGCCTCCTTCTTCATTGACTTTGGTGCTCGCAGAGCTATTTCTTTCACTTTGTTCTCCTCACTCTTCACTTTGTGCAGCATTTTTTGCCCTTACATACGTTTCCCCCGTGGAGCCCCCGCCCCGGCCGCGGGCTCAGCCGCGCCCTGCGGTGGGTGGTTGGATCCGGCTGGATCCGGCTGTGTCCGGCTGGGGCAGCCCGGCCTCCCCTCACGGAACCCCCGCAGTTCCCACTGCTCACGCGTGGGCATCCGCACCCCAGACAGTAATATGCACACGATGTTTCTATAACACAAAATTCCTACTTTCAGTTATTTCGCTGTTCTCTGATGGCTCTTCTTCATCCTGAAGCTGATACAGGGGAAAACTTGAGTGAATTTCCTCTCAGGAGTACCACAAAGCGCTGAGGCCATGCAACCCTGAAAGACAAATGCAGCCTTTGGCCGAAGCAGGACTGTTCCCAGGGGAGGAAAGGAGGTACTAGTGTAATACAAGATACTGAGAAGACTTTATATCAACTACTGTGTACAACTGTAAGCTGCCAACATGTAATAAAAAGGAATTCAAGTGGGAAAAGTGACAAATAAAGAGTATTAGGATGGCTAGGAAAACAAAAGAGCAGACTGATTTGTACTCATGAACATGCAAAGGAGTCTCCAGGGATAAAAAATAATTATGTAAGATAAAAAAGCAATGATCATACAAGAATAAATTACTTTAAATTAGAACAGACTTTAGGCTCTTTCAGCCTTGGGCAATATATTGCTTAGTAATTTCGATGTCCTAAAAAAAGTTTCTCAAACTTAGCCTCAATCAGTGTCACAGTAATACTCAATATGATGCTGAGAGAAAAAGGAAGAGTGAAAGCATCAGAAAAACTACACGTTCAATATCCAACCACAACCTGGTTAGCAGTATACAATGTAACAACCACTTCCATCTACCTCATCCCAAAGCCTCCTAGTATTTTTCATATTTAATTCTTAATGACTCCTTATGAAGGGTTCTGCTGTTTTCCAGGATACACTTTCTTCCTGTAAATACAACCCACAAAACAAGATGAACAAGCTCTTGTTAGATGCTCTATGACTACTCTATGCAAACCTCCATGTAAAAGTACTCTATATACTTCTGTAGTTTGTCTGCATGGCTTTGTTTTTCAAGGTATAGCTATCACCTTGATTTACACTCAAAAGATCCTGACAGAAGAACTGCAACGTCCAGAAACATAGGAAAGTCAACTCTCTACCTTCTACAAAGTTAGTCCTTTCTCAGGTATATTTTGTCCCCTGTTTGGTGCAAGCCCCATGTTTAAACTTGACTGGGCACAGCTTCAGTAACAAAATGCAGTGTTCACCCGGTAAACTGCTTTTAGCAGCAGAAGCAGCAAGGCAAGAGAAGGAAGTTGCAGATCTATACAACAATATATAAATCTGAGCAAGTACCTGGAGCTGCTAGAATCAATTACCAGTATTAAAACCTCACAATTCTTTACAGTATCAGAGGACATAGTGGTGAAAACGCTGTCAGCTTATACAGCACGCTAATGTGAGCCAAGCAGTTAAAAGGAGCAGAGGCGGCTACAATCATATGAGGAAATAAAAATTGCAGACCAGAAGTAATGCGTCTGACAAAGCTAGTATTAAATTCCCACTCTCTCTGCTCAGGTTGTATTTCTAAGGACTCAGAAGTGACCCCAGCTGGCTCTCAGAACATACCCACAGTAGCAGCAAGCAGTGGCATAGTGGATATCCTTGCTTTCTTACTTGTGGACAGGTGAGCCAGCCCCACTCCTTTCAAGCTTGGCCTGTCTGCCACCTTGAACTATGAACAAGGACTGCTATGGCCTTGCAGGTTTGCTGTATCATCATCATTCCACCCCACTCACCAGTGTTCAACTTAGGGAAAACAGGAAGGCACAATGTGCTGCAAGTATTTGTTCCTGCTCTGTGACACCACCACTAGCAGAATGTGCTAATTAGTCAATCAGATCCAGAGCATGAAATAGCTCTTCCAACACTGGAAACCCATCTGGGGGCTGACAACTATAACAACAGGCATAGTTGACTTCATTAATTACCACTGCTTGAATTTTTTTGTTCCAATTTACGTACCAGTGCAATGACACAAGACCAAAAGATTGTAATTGCTGTATAACATTGTCAGCACAAGTGTGCTCCAATATTTTTCTGAGAATATGTTTAAAACTATAGTAAATATATTTACCTGTTCATTGCAAACACCTGAATAGCAAAACAATAGCATTTAAATTCATTTTACAGATCATTTACAAAAAAAAAAAAATACTTTATTCATACAAACACTATTTTACATTGTTCTTCTCATCCCAGTCTGTACCCATACACATTTCAGTTACTGGAGCTGTACACATGAATGTCTTGCTTCTGCTTCAATTAATCTCAGTGACTTCACTGCAGAGGCAGGCAACCAGTTGCTTGCACTGTGCATTCTTATAAGAATAATTAAAATGCCAGTAATGATGCTGTGTTCCTTCTCACTAATCTAAAAAGCACCAGGAATTAATTCCTGCAAAGCATCATGAAAGAAATGCTTAGAACTGCATTTTAGTATTTTGCAACAGGACAAGTTTTTGTTATTTATTTAAGGTACATTATTCTAAACCATGAAGCGTCACGTGGTACCAAATGAAGTGTCTTCACAGTTAGAGCCTAATGCAAAAATGGACCACACACTTCAAATACACAAGCCAGAAGGGTCATTTCCCAAGAGATGTTTTTTTAACTGTTTTTAATACATACTTACATATAGCACAGCTTCTAGTGTTCTAAACATGCTTGTGGGAATAATACATTAAATGTTGGTGAAGGGACATTGGTTTACAAGATTTTTATAGCTATTTCCATGAATATGACATTACCTTTGTCAAGTTTAACATTTCAAAATAAACAACTTTTTTAGTGCATACACTGCAGAAACTGTTTAAGCTACAAATAGCAAGTAAAAATAATAGGCAGTATTTTCATCAGTAAATTAAACTCACAATAGACTGCAGTGGATTTTATTTTATTCAATAAAATACTTTTATTTATGTACAGTGTTAAGATGCTTTTCAACAAATGTTATATTTTACAAGAGCAGACTTGAGTTTGCTTAACACTTTTAAATTCACTTTAAGGGGCAGTCTCCCTGAGGTTAAAAAAGGTTTCTTATAACTGTACATCCCATCAATATTTAATCCATGTTATCAGGAAAACACAAAAAAATTCTGAAAGATTTGGACATGGGTATTCAGTGGAAGATGGGCCTGACAGGATGTACTAAAAACTACTAGGTAAAAATATTGCAGTGGTAACGTGACTCCTCCAAGATCATAACCAGTACTGCAAGTAAGAATAAATATTAATAGAAAAATTGGTGGGTTCAGGGGGGAAAACGATGACAAGTTTTGGAAAAACAACACAGGACAGAAATGGAGGAAAACACAAACTGTGATTTAGGAATGCTGTATGAAGACAGTAAGAAACAGATGACTGGACAAGGTGTCTCAGATCAGACTTTTTTTCTTTGGGAAAAAAAAAAAAAAGGAAGTAAAACACCATCACCTCCACCACAGTTTGCTGGTTTGTGTTTTTGTTGTTTGGCTTTTTAAAAAAAAAAAACCCTTCAGCCAGAAGGGTGACACAAACACCACTCCTTCAAATAAGCTTGTTCAACAAGAAAGCAGAGCCAAGTCCCTAGCAGTCACCTTGGCAAACAAATAATTCACTCAAAGTCATGCTATGCGAGAGTTTTCCAAATCCACAGCAGCACAGCCTGTGACCCAATGCAGCCGCTACTGAAGCTGACTGAATTTTTGTAAATGGGATTGTGGATGAGACTGTGTAAGAAGGCCCAACAGGACTGGGATTAGTTTCACTTCAACAAAATTTGCAAACAAGCTACGGCTACCCCATCTTTGGGCTGAAAAGCAGCACTTAGTTATAAGAGTAAATAGACACCGAAACCCTCAGTTCAAGAATTTTTTCAGACTTGTTCCAGAGCAATGTGACAGTCATCCACAATAATAAACCAGAAAATCCTCCTAAAGGGAGCACTCAATAGACACTGAAGAATCATAGAAGTTTTGGATTGGAAGAGACCTTACAGATCATCTAGTTCCAACCCTCCTGCTGTAGGCAGGGACACCTTCCACCGCATCAGGTTGTTCAAAGCCCCATCCAACCTCACCTTGAACATTTCCAGGGATGGGTGTCGTGGTTTGAACTTGAGTTGAGTGACAAAGTTCTGAGCTAATCATTTTTTGCAATTTTGCATATCTAAAAGCAGCACAGAGGCGGGAAATTTGGGCTTTTTTTCCGGTTTTTACCGGAGAGGGGCCGGGCCGGGGCCCTCGTCAGGCTAGGCTTGGCCCCAGCTGGCTCTTGCCGGGCCCTGCTGGGCTCTGCTGGGCCATGAGCCCTCTGTGCCTGCTTCTCGGTGCCGATGGCTGCGGGGAGACTTTCTTGGAACTGCGAGCAGCTGGGAGACACATCAAACTGCTGCTTGACTGAAAACTACCGGAGCGGTTTCTGCTTTAAAGAGTTGATAAGTTTTTTTCTCTCTCAAACCTGGCAGGAGCTAATTCTCGAAAAAACATCGAACTAGCTAACTGCATAAAGGAAAAGAGGCTTTCTCCAATGTAAAGGCCTAAGAAGAAAGATCAGCTCTTTAAACATGGAGGCTTCAAAGTCAGAGAGAAAAAAACTAAGTCACGTGAGTTGGAGCTGAAAATGAACTGGGAAAAAAAGAGGGCAGCAGCGTTTTCTCTCACGCGTAGCTTAAACTGATTTCTCGCATGTTTGTGGTAAAAACTGTAATTTCACAAACTGTTCTATATCTCTCTAAAACGTGGGGGGAAAGAAGAATTCTGCGTGCGGCCAGGAGGAGAAGAGATGTGGCTATGCCAAGCCACCTGGAGCTGTACAAGACTTTTTAAAAAATTCTGTAGAGCCGTTGCTTTTCAAGCTAGAATTTTGCTTATCCTTAAAAAATAATACCCCATGTAGAAGCAGTGTAAAAAACTACAATGTTCAAGAGAGAAAGAAATGTTACAGCAGCAGGGCATTCCTCCGGGCAGGACTCTGTTTTGCTAGTTGGTAGCAGTTTGGAAACCACAAAAGCAGAAAAAACCTCTTTTTTTTTTGTCAGACATAGAAAAGCTTTTAAAACCTGCATCTGACCAATATTGTATGTTGTTGTCCTTTATGCACGTTAAGTAAAGTGGGAGGTACTAGAAAAAGAAAAAAGAGGGTTTTTTGATTTAATTTCTTATTATTTCTTTTAACTTTTAATCTTGTTAGTAATAAACTTCTTTATATTCTCTAAAGTTTGTGCCTGCTTTCCCTGCTTCTAATTCTTATCTCACAAAAGGTTAAAAGCTGCAAATTAAACCACTACAATGGGGCATACACAACTTCTCTGGGCAACCTGTTCCAATGCCTCATCACCCTCATACAGAACAACTTCTTCCTAATATAATCTAACTCTCCTCTCTTCTAGTTTAAAGCCCTTGTCCTATCACTACATGCCCTTATAAAAGGTCCTTCTATACTCAAGAATAAAAAAAGAGGCTCTGTGTAACAGAACTGGTAACTCCAACATTAAGCCATCAAAATGAAGAAGAAAGGTTGTCTGTATTTTTGTTGTATTTCTAGCTGGACTGTAAAGTACTCTCAAACCAACAGAAATAAAGTAAGTGCTGTTATTTGCTTTATTGCATAGCTTTCTTGCTGTAGCAGGTCTACCAGTGTTTAGGTTAACAGGGGCTCTAAAGTATTATTCATTATATAGTTAAGACATGTAAAGCCTAAGTCTTTTTGTGAAAAAACTCACACTAGGATGCAAACTCAGAAGACTGCATTATGATGATAAAAATATAATTTAAATGAAATATTTAACATTTACTTAATAAAGTTATACAAATTAATAATATATTAAACTTCAGATATCTGGTGCTATGACAAATTTCCACCTGTCTTTTTTCAGTCTCAATTCACTACTAACCCCCATCCTCCATATTCTTCTATTTTAGCACATGGGAACTTCACACATTCTTTCGCCAGCCACTATAAGAACTACACACTCATCCCAAATTACTTCTGATGCTTCCACTTTCTGTTAGGATTCTTCAGAATTCTGTAGCTGGGATTTTAACAGTTATTACCTTGTTTTATTGAATGCAAACCTTCAAGTTTTAAGCTTCATAGAGTACACCATCATTCTGATACCTGATGACTTATTCTCTGCCTTTCTCCCTGGAACTCCTGCAAGTGAGTTTTGGATTCCGCAAGATATTCATTCAGATCATATTTTTGGTTCCATTGCCAAGGAACTCATCCCCCTGGTTTCTTCCAAAGTACTTTTAACATTACTCTCCCACACACAACTCCTCAGGTCAAGTACATCATTTCGAGCTTTCAAGAGCCCTTTTTACTATAGAATGGTGCCCAGACAGGCAACACTGCAACTTCATTCTGCCCAGCTTAGAAATAAGAAGGGAGCTTTAGATTTTGTCTGTTAAATATCAGTGCAATAACAGGCAGGGTTGCTGTGTAAAATTACTGTATCCCTCTCATCCTGGTTTTGAATAGGCAATTTCAGATATTCACCACTTCATCATTATCAATAAGATCTGGCTTTATATTTGTGACCTAAAGTAAGAAGTTTCCTCTCCCTCACAGAACAGCAATTCAACTCTGTGCTCACACAGAGTAAATTAGGGAACACAGCAACCTGACCACTCCCTTCACTCAGAACAAATCAAAGACATTCCCACCAAAAATTAATAAAATGCAGCTGTTTACACCAAAGAATGCTTCCCTCACACATTTAAAACAATATTCTCCACCACAGATCAGTCCACAAAGCCTCTAATTCACGGCTTGACCATTAATTCTTCACAGCTTGGGCTTGCCCAGTCTTAATGCTTTGGGAAATAAATCTGTGTAGCAGTCATGTCACACAGAGTTGCAATTAACCTTTTTTATTAATCTCATTAGTTCCATGCACCAAAATTAATACCCCTGTCATTTTCCTGCCACTAGGCGTCACCCTCTTCTATAGTATCTTTATCCATCCATCCCCCTTCCCAACATTTCACCCAGGAACCATCAAATCATTTAGTCCCCATCTAAAGAGCAGCCCAGCTTCTCAGGTCAAGTAAAAATTTCTGTGATGTGGCAGATAAAGTGCAAAGGATTGTTAGTGTTGCTTGGTATGTTCTTTAAAGTTAAATAAAAATATTAAAACAACTGAACTCCTACAGGAGATCATACAGGCTTTCCCCCATAGAGGAGTCACCTCAGATTCTGAAACCATCTAAAACTAAATGCATTCCAAAAAATAACAGGAACCATAACAGAAGCACTAGTGGAACTAATTGCATGACCCCTCATGTGAGACCTACAAACAAAACAATTTTACTAATCAAGCAGCATTTTTTTCAAGGACAATACAGAGTCACCTTCTGGTGTTGCCACTTGTATTTCATTGATTTCAAGTGCAGAAGGGGCCACTGTGATTACCTACTAGACCACTCATATCGCAAATGCATGGATCTCTGCATGTATGGTTTCGATGGATATTAACTCCTCCCATACTGAGGGCAACCTGGAAACTACAACTTTGACAGCAAACACTCAAACAATTATTTTCCTGTTCCTTAAGTGCACTTAAAAGAAAAAAAGAACAAAAACAAATACCCAAAAAACCCCAAACCCACAAACCAACCAACAACAAAACCCAAACCTGGGCCATGACTGCATTCTACCACTGACCGGTTCTGCCACTTGGAATGATTCACTGGCACACAGGAACTAGGTACCCATGCATACCTAACTTGGATCATAATTGATCTTAATAAACAATTTAACATAATTTTCAGTATCAGTATCTTCACCATCTGTGAAATAAGATTCAAGCTAAACTTGATTCAAGCTGAGCTTAGCAGATGACTTAACTGTAAAGCCATTTTGAAGCATTAGGAAAAAAGATGCCATTAGGGAGCATATCACTACCAAATTATGAAATACTGTCCAAGCTGACAAACTGTTGTAGTAATTTGTAACGAGGGTTGAGATTTTTATATGTATGCACATAAGAAACACAAACAACGCTTTTCAACACTTGTAATGCATACAGAATGCTACCAGCAAGGAGTCACTGTGTCAATGAGCTTCTTGCAAAATCTTCTAGTTCACGTGCAAAGAATGACTTTGCATTGTAGTCTTCCGTTACTCTGCTGGGACATTGCTGTTTCAGTGCTACATCCCCTTCTTTTGATGTGTTTCACCATTTAATTTTCCATTTTCCATTGCTTTATTTTCAAAGTTCCAGTCAGTTGGGCTGAGGAGTTGTTGAGTTTTTTTGTATGTCCAGTATGGGTTAAGTATTAGTGTAACAGCAAATAATCCCGAGAATAAAACAATAAAGTGAAGAAGTCCCAGGTTTTCTATGACAGAATTCCAATTGAAAATACACACCCACCACATGTGGTAGGTAAGAATCATGCGGCAGTGAAACAGATGGATCATCACCCACTGGTTTGCTTTCCAGAAAAAGGTGTTAGCACGTCCAGCCTAGAAAAACAAGAAGACAAAGTATGCAGAAGTGAGATTGTTACCTCAAGATGAGGAACTGAGGAATCTGTAGAACTAATGCAAATATCCAGCCTTCATATACACATACTCTCAGGCATTTTTGCCTTGTAGTGCAATGTTATTCCACATGTCTATGGCACCTCAAACTTGGTATGGATCTGTACCATCCCACTGTGCACATGCACAGAAACCTACATGGAGGCCTGCAGAAGTGCCATCATGACAAAAGCAGGTATGACAGTAACACAGACATCAGTTGGATAAATGCAGTTTTGATGGAAAACTAACCAAACAAACCACACAGATTATCTACGGACAAGTGAAATGTATGAAAACTGTTACAAACATAATCTGAAAATTACCACATTCTTACCTTCAGAAGCATCCAGGAAATGCATGTTGAGGGAGTACTCATCTCCAGCAACATTCCCATCAAAGGCAGATAATGTCCAGATTTGACATTGATTACTAAACCAGCCAAGCCACCAAAAGCAAGCAAATGATGAACTACCAAGAAAATATCAAATGTTCTAAAAATAACATTCGACACATGAACTGCTACATTTTCAAGCAAGAAAAATCCAGCTGCTATTAAACAGTTAAACCAACTCCACTTTTGCTGCGAATAGACTTTGTCAGCATGAAAAACAGGATCTATGAGCAAAGCCCATAACCCAGCAACACAACTCTGAAGTCCAAACACACCGCGTGTGACTGCCATATTCCAAAACACCTTCTCCTTTGCATACAAGGCACTGTAAGTGGTACTTCTCCAAGAAGACAACCAGTGAGACAGAAGAAATACTCCCAAGTAGATTAAAAAACCAGCAGCTAAAAATGTCAAACGAACTTCCCATAAAAGATAGTCCCAGTCAAAAATGGTCCCAAACACTGGATCATCATTTGTAGGATTCATTTCTTCTCTTTTGACACTTCTCATCCCCACTATAGCCTCCTTCATGCCTATTTAGCCTCTGCTATTATGCAAACCAGTAAGCATGAACTCTTCTTTTCCATCTGGAACAAGGAAAAAAAATTTAGTGAATTTTTAAGTACATCCATATATATAGATTCTAAACCCTAGAGTGCTCACATCCACTGCAGTTATGACTTTGGTCCTGTTGCCATTAGGCACAGTCATCCCGAAGACAGGCAGACAGACAAAAAAAAACTTAAGCAACACATTTAAGATTAACAACTGGCCTGCAAAGTCCCTACTAGTACAAAGTAATGCACAGAAGCAAAAGCAGAAGATGGACAAGTAGAAAGGCAAGAAAGAGGAAGAGAAAATATAAGGTGCAAATCCTGTTTTGTTGCTTATGAAACTTTCATTTCAACAGCATTGCGCAGTTATTGTCCTACTCCCCTGCTTTTCCCGCACTGATTTTCCACCATTTGCTACAGCTTTGGGTGCAATTCAGAATCTCAAATAGATCCAGCACATAAAACTACAGAAAACTAATGCAGTAAGGGAGACCACTTACACTAAAACAGGGCTGTAACGATCATGGCTCAAATCAAGACTCTGCAATCAGTTTCTGAACATTAAGCTACTTTCCAACAAAAAACATATTAAAAAATGGAAAAAGAGCATGGAATGCAAACAAGCAACATTATTACATATTATTAGCAACATCAGTGTAATTAGCTGAACAGCCCAGCATTAAGTGCCTCAAGTTGTCTGAAGCTTCCTGAACACACTGTAGTTCAAAAACAAAGGCTTGTGGGGAGGGAAAAGCCAGATAACACTGAAATAGTTGAACTACAGCTCGTTTTATGAACCATATGAGCATGACCACCACACCCGCCGCAGCCTGGAAGTGCTTAACACCACTGCGCGTTTGGGAGTCTGGTGAATGCAAGTGAAAAAACCACGACGACCATCGAGGGATGAGCGCCCGGTAAGAAGCTCTCGCCTTGCTCCAGCAGGCAGCAAATGCCACCACCGCTCCCCGTGGTGCATCCTGTGGAGCACCTACTCTCCCTGCCCTTTGCTCGCAGGTACCCCGCTCCAAGGAGGGGGATGGGCGGGGAGCCCTGAAGGCCCTTCGCCCATCCCACGGCCTCATACTCGGCAAGACCGACTCGAAGTCCCAGCAGCCCCCCTGCCCTCATCTCCCCAGGGAACACCAGGGCAAAACACACCAACCGCACGGCACGACCAGGCCCTGAACAGCGCGACCCACTACCGCAAGCCCCGGCTCCAGCAGGGCCGCGACAGCTCCTCCGCCCCCACACAGACACGGCACCGACACCCCCCGTAACCTTCCCCCGCACCCGGGGCCGCCGAGCCCCTCACGCAAACCTGGGGACCGGCCCCGACGCACAAAGTCCGCTCCTCACAGACAGCGCTGCCCGCAATGCCGGGACGGCCCTTCCCGACTCCGGGACTGCCCTCCCCGGTCCCCCGGGAGCGCCCGGCCCGGCCCGGCCCGCCCAGGGAGGCCCCGACCCGGCTCGACCCGCCGGTCCCACAGCACCAACCGCAGCCGCCGGGCGCCCTCCGCGCATGCGCCGCCGTGGGCACCAACCACGGGGCGCTGCGGGCTGGGGGAGGCAGGCGCGGCTGTCCCACTCGGGCAGGGGGAGCCTTGTTTACGAGGTGCGTGTCTGCCTGAGAGAACCGCTGAGCGTCGCCACCACTGGGAGGTTAACCCCTGATAGACGCCTGCTCAGCAAGAATGATGGTAAAAAATAAATATCAGTGGTGCCATAGCCAGTACATTTACCTATAATTATCCAGTTTCATTAAAGACAGCAAATTATTAAATGGATGTCACGGTGTTCTGCTACATGATTCTCTTCATACTGGTGACAATTGATGCTGTCATCCCAGTGACTCAGGCTGAATCTCCCGAGGTCACTGAAACTACCCCGGGAGGCTTCCTCGGCTGTGTGACAGTCCCGCACCCGCGGTGTACTTTGTCTGCAACAGGAGTGACTGGCGGAGACTCTGAATTTTGCCGGGGAAAAACTCAGTCCCACAGCCAGACCAGGTGATTCCTCAAAAAAGCGACTAAAAAAGAAAAATAAAATCAAGCCACAACTTCTCTCACGTGGAAGATTGGCCTAGAACAGCTGAAATCCTAATCTGAGTCTCTTTATGATGAGAGACCAGAGCTGGAAAATCTGCATCGGCAGTCTGACACGTTCTTGGTTTCCAGATGGGGGGAGGGAAGTGCTGCCATTCCCTGTGGAAAACTGGGTCCTAACACCGTAGCAGGATAACTGGGCAGCAGGGGTTTTGTGCATTTGATTTTAATTGCTGATGTCCTGCCAGTGTCTGCAGCAGACCCGTGAGTTCTGTGAAAAGCAAGATCTGTTCGTATGCCACCTCAGTGGTTTGCGCACAGGCAGCCAGGGACACGTGTTTGTTGGGAAAGTCTGGGGACCAAACCTACCTCTTGTGCCTTCTTTTAATGTGCTGGGTGTGAGCCCCCTTCGCTCTGGGCTCCTCTGCTGACAGCCCAAGGGACAGCAGGGCTCGGTGTCTGCACACGCGGACACTACCTGCGTGCCACTGAGGTGAGGCACAGGCGGAGCACACCTGCCACTTCCCTACCAGCAGCCTCGGGAGGTGCAGGAGCACCAGGCTCAGCAGTAAATGCAGGGCAAGACATTTCAGCCAAAATATGGATTTCATACAGCAAGCACGATCGAGTGACAGAGGTCCTAATGACATGCTCTGGCAAATGCTCTGACATGCTCTTGTAGACAGGAGGATTCATTTTTGCACAAAAGGGAGAGTAAATTTGTTGCAAAGATTTGAGATATGATTAGAGCCATTTACTAATCCTGAAGAGGGAAAAAGGACCACAGGGTCTGAGAGATGTGAAGTAAAAAATCTGGAGGACATCTCACTTGGAAAGTACTTCCTAGCTGATTGTGGATATTCATTTATCAACCCATGTTCCCAAGCAGGCGCTGAAGCTGTCCTGGGAAACCTGTAAAGGATGATAAATCTGATCAAGCAAAAGCTGGGAAGAAGTTGGAAGAAGTTGCTCTCTCAAGCAACATGATGGGGCTTATGTACCAAGGGCATGTGTTTTAGCTTTCCCCAAATTTATTCTTTCCCATAATTGTCTTTAAATAAAATTCCTTTAGATTGTCACATCTCAAGGAAGGAGATTTTCTTACTTACGTATAAAGAACGGTGACAGTAATGTCAAAAGCCAGATCACAGGCTATTGTCTTTCTTGTGGACTTTCTTTGTCTTTGCTGCCTTTCTTGCCTTCTCAACGCAATATCACATCTTTTAGTTGCTGGCAGCCATATCCATGTTGAAATAGTTCAGCGTTACTTTCTGGAGCTACTGCTGGCACTACAACCATACTTAGTAACAACTTTTTTATAGGCACTTCAGTATGATCATTTCAGGTATTTCAAAGTAGTTCTTCCTGCAGTGAAGCTCATCTTCTGCATTATGTCATATTCAATTCTCCCTTTTACAGATACTCTGTCTGGGTGCTACAGCATGCCCTGTCCAAAGCTAAATTTTCTATCTACGCTGTCTCAGTTTTGGAAGACTTTCTCAGCATCTTCAGAATCTCATGGCTGAAAGAGCAAAGAGCATGTCCTGGCAGGGATCCCTGCCTGCAGTCTGGATGATCCATTCTCTCCCTGTAGCTAAAAGCCTCTCCATACTTATTTGGTAGTGCTTGCCTGAAGTCAAGAACTGAATCTTTTTTCACTTTACAATATCTGTGGTTTTTTGCCCCAATGTCTACATTTATACATCCACCACCCTGCGGAGGCTGCCTTTTATTTTGAAACAAGTGGTTGCATCCCTGCTGCAAATTGATAATTATTTTGGTGCACACTACTCCCAAAACATGTGTATAAATGTTGGCTTCAGAAGGTAATTTTTACCATACTCCTGCTTCAAATGCACCCATGCCCAATTCCCGGGAACCCTTTAGACAAGTACTAATTAGTTCAGGTGAAACTTTTCCCAGGTGTCATAGTAATAATTAAATGTGGTAACAAATCAGTAGTTCCTTTGTTTTATTTACAAATACACAGATATCTGATATTAAAAATGTCTTTAGTTTTAACACTTTTGTTTTTGTTATTCCTCAAATCAAAGTGCCATGATCCCAAGTCCTTTTCCTGCTCCCTGGGCTTCCAGAGGCAGACTAGCTCCCTCTCGGTGGTGTAAGACCACCCAAAAGGTAGGCTTAGGAGATGAGTATGGAGGACACAAGGCCAACCAGTGACACCTCCAGTGAGAGGGGAGCCTGCTGTTTGTGCAGAGACTGCAGGACAGCTACAGTAGGATTTTATGTATATGTGGTGGGAATACAGAATATGGCCAACCTTGGTTCCATTGCCATTGACAGTGAGTTCAGTAATGTGTTTTACGACCAATATGAGAAAAGAGTTTCAAACCTATTATCAAATTAATCCATCCATTGCAGACAACTCTTTGTCCTGTAAACATTTGCCTTGGACATGTAGTGGTAGAAAAGTCCACAATAAGCCACCCTGAATCCTACCTTTTGCAGTGGTAACAGAGAGGATTTTCCTCTCTGCAGGAGACATGGCGTGATGTGGCCAGAAGTTATCTGTGGCAGAAGAAAAGGGATGGAGATTGGAAGAAATCCTGCCTGATGAAGCTATCCTCTGATCATTTTACAGCTCTTCATCATCCTCTAAGTAGCATATGAATGAACTCAAGTTACTGCCTAAGGTTATATTCATTCATTTTTTAATTCCAGAGTACCAAACACTTTAGTCAGTGTACGTTGCACTAAGTCATATGATCATAAATAAAACCTGAACTGGTAATCTTCCTAATAGAGGATAAAAAATCTACTGCTAATTTACAAGCCAAGACCTCGCTGACTTCTCAAAAAGTTTTAGCCCTCTGCTCTCAAAGTTCTAGGAAAGCTTGCACGTTTACAGACATTGATTCTTGCAAATATGCACAACTTGTGTTGACCTGTCATATAATCCTGTATTTTCAGTGGCATGCTTCTTGAATTCTCTTTTTAAACTGAAATTTACACCTTCTCCACCTGCTAATCTACAATGTGTGTTCAAATCCACGGGAGCTTTACTATTAACTGTGAGAGCTTTGGTCCAAGTCTGTGGGAGGCTTACTGCATGCCCACCTCAAGGAATGCTGTGGCAATACCAAATGTGTAATCTTGATTTTTTTCAATGCTTTACACATACTCTCGAAGTTCTTCTGATTCTTGTCCAACAACTACTTATGCAGTATTCCTAGATGCAAACCACAATTGTTAAAAGGAGCACTTTGAACATGCTTGTTTAAGGCCTTTTTCCTCTCAGCTACTAGGAAGTATACTTGACTTCTTTTAGATAACCTGTGTGACAAGGCTTTCATGTGTGCCATGGATTCAGAATGTCTTTACACTGCATAACATATTCATCTACCCAGACTGCTATGCTTTCCTCATTACTGGGAGATCACCACTAGTTTCTACAAACTGTTTTTGTATTTCATTTAGAGTCAGTTTTAAACCAATTAATCATTGCTTATGCTTCAGAACAGATAGTGAAAATAGTTGCCTTGAAGCACCTGATATTCTCAAAATTTCAAACAATTCAGATTTGCTGAGCATCCCACACTTTGAGCTACCAGTTGTGGGGAAGATCACGGCAATGAAACTGTCTGTTTCTGCCTGCTTGAATCTTTCCAGATAATGGAACTAATATAGGAAAACTGGAGATTCTTTACCTGGTCGCTCTCAAGGTTATCCCCCATTTCTGTTTGTGAACGTTCCATGAAAATGATGGAGGTGTACAACCACTGTTGAGTAGTGCTGGACATCTCAGTTTCACTCAAAAAGCTCTGTTACATGTCAGCATAGCTCAGGATATTACTCATGCCCATGCTGACCCTGTGACATCTGGCCATTCCTTGTCCACTGCTTAATTGAACCTCACCGAGTACAGCCTTTGGGCGATTATTCCTTCACTATTTCTTCTCTTCTCATTCTTTTAATTCCATTTAAGGCAAGATACCCTATCCTTTTTTTTCTAATCCTAATTTATTTCTATTTTGATACATTACACTCTCAAGGTCTCCCCTGCTTGGTCCAAACATTTGTCTCATGAATTTATCTAAATCTCAAATTCTCTCTTCTAATGGCTTTACAGTTAATCTGCAATTGATAAGTCATTGCAGCTTCACCTCTTCTTGGTCTCCTTAAATTCACACCTCACTCCACAGACTTCTTAGTCTCTCTCCATTTTGCAAGCTTCTCTTTATATTCCATGCACCATAAGCATGTTGAGTCATTGCTTAGATATATTTAATCTTTTTTTTTCTCTCTCTCTTTTCACTACCTCTGTCTAGTCAATGCCTCTTTATGGTCCTCTCTGAGGATCTTCACGTTCTACTGCCCAGTATCGCTGGTGGCACTAATCCCTTCTTTTACTCCATAGGAATAATAAGTAAGAATAATACCAACTGTATCCAGTCCTGGTCATAAGTTCCTCAGTTGCTTCTGGCTGGCTTCAGGTAAGTAGCATGACGTGATGATAAGATCTTGGGTTTGCAGTTGAACCTTTTTATTCCTCCCTCACCAAGCAACATGCCTTAACAACGTTTGCTGGAACAAGTTTTTCTGCCTTAGTATTTAGGCTCTTGCTTCACAGCTGTAGTCATGCAGATTAGTCTTAACTGGTGTTTCAAGTTGACCCAGAATGTCTAGTCCTTCTTCCCCATTTCTCACACAGTCACCTCCAGTGCCTCTTCAGGAATCAAAAGAAAATACTGTGTCTGTCTCCTGGAATACATGCTTGTCTTTCTGGGGTTTTATTTAGCTTCAGGTAGTCTCACCTGAATAGAAACTAGGGGCTTTACCAGCAGGTAAAATGATGTTTGTTGAATTAGAGTAGCCAGCGACTGGCTTACCAATGGGTCTCTAGCAAGGGTTTGACCCCAGGTATCACTTCACACCATCTTTCAGTTGTATCTGTAGACAGCTACAGTTACTGTGAAAATGATCCCAGGTGAAGTTAAGGACCATACAATTACTGTGTGGCAACAGTGGGCAGAAATGAGGAACACTTCTGTGGCCTCAGTCAGTAATCTGACAAGTTTACTTTTGAGGATTTCAGCAAAATGACAGCAAATCCATCATAGTAAGAAGATTCTCAACAGCTTAAATGGCTTCTTGGAATAAGTAGCCCATAAGAAATAAAGAAGATGGAAGCTGAAAAATTGTTTTCTTGTTTTCAGCCTGATTCAAGTGGAACCATTCAGTTATTTTACGAATTTCAGTATTGTGCAACAATTACAAGAGTATAAAGCAACAATTAATATTAGAAATGAAAAGGAAAATTATTTTTGTTACAACATTTTGCTAGGAATAGTTGGAAGAAATGCATGTTTACATGCTGTGAACAAGCTGCTCTTGTGGCAGGTTACTCTAGACCTGCAAAAGATGGAATTTTTTTTTAATTTAGTCTATTTAAATTTGTTTAAAATAAGAAGTTTCTTACCATTTACTTCATGAATTTCTAAAAATAAATTCTACACTTATTAATGTTAGTAAGCAGCAGTTATATTGTCTCTTTTAATCCTTAATACAGATTTTCATTTAACTAAGCCTGTGGTGCTGCAAAATCTTCCTAATACCTTCTTTCTTCTCAAAGCTAGCTTTATATGCAATGATCAGGAGTCGAGTATTTGATGTCTGCCACAAATCTGTCAGTTTTAAATGAGCCTAGAGCTCATCAGTGTGCTATTTACTGCATTGGTGTGGTGTGCTGAAACAGAATGCATCATCCAGCACATGACCACTGAATTGATTTATACCAATTCATGGTCAGGCCCTGTGTGGGCTTTTCCCATTTCTTTGTATTCCATTCTTCCTGAATTTTCTATTTCAGTAAAAAGTAAACTGGCCTTTTCACTATTTAGTTAGACTCTTGCATACTACAGTAGGTACATCACATAGTTTAATGTGAAAGTTAAGACTTAAGGCTTTTCATTCACAAGTCATATCCATAAAGGGAAAAGAGTATATTTGAAGGGTGAGAGGGAAAATGTGTCAGAGAATTCTCTGCCAGGTTATTCTCTCCTGTTTCTTACACGCTTAATCAAAACCCCACTGAAATAAACCATAGCTGGTTATGGATATAATCCATTATACTAACCTTTAGAGTTTTTAAAGGAGATTTAAAGGAAAACACACAATTAATAAACCATAGAATTTTAAAGAAATAAAGTTTTATGTAATCCTTAAATCCTTAAACCCTTAGCACATCAGCTCACAAGAGATTTTTATAGTATGTTTTGAACCGATTGGCTGGTTTCATCCAAAGTAAATACGATCTGAAAAGTTTCATAGAAATCAGTAGAAAGGAACTCCCAGTTAGTATCCCATGAAAAGAAAGGCTGCACCAAAAAACAAGAGTTCTCTGTCCTGTTTGGCTGCAGGTCCATCAATTACCAGAGATAGCCCAAACTCAGTATCACATCACCAGATTCACGCACAGGGACATCTCATTCTGCAAATTGCTAAGGATGGCTGAAGACCAGTGGGAATAGCATGTTATGAGAGAAATTTCTGATGGAAAAATCACAGGAAACAAGTTCTCTTTGCCTTGCTTCTCTCAAAACAATTTTATTTTGCGATCTGTAATGGCCACTCAGGAGCATGAACAAGCTTTTCAAGCTCTTTTCTCAGAAAAGTTGACACCCAGCTTTATCAATATTGCAATGGGATTCCTCACAGTGAAAAGCTCAAGTAAGTCTTTGTGGACTGAGGTTGTAGTCTGTGTGTAAACATTTTGTCAAGTTCAAAGGGTAATGCTGCGGCATGGCCCCGCTGGTGACCAGCAGGCTCTGGAAGGAGCCAGATTTTAGTGGTCTGAAGGCTAAGCTGGGCTCCAGTTATATACCCACCCTCCTTCCTTTGGAAATGATGATGCTACAGCACAACGCTTTATCTGTTCACTACATGTGTACAGTGTGTTGGAGATGAGTGTTTGTTCCATCCTTCCATTTCAGAAGGCTTAGGCATTTGCAAATACAGCACAAGAAAAATTAGAATATATTCTGCATAAGTTTACAGCTTCACACTGATAGACTCCTAAATAAAGCAGCCCTCGGTGTAACGATTAACTTCTTACTAGATACTATCTTCTCACTTCTACGGAACTTGACAACTTCCCTAAGTGTGAAGTCAGCTGGTTTTCTTGTTCTTGAAAAAATAATCTGCATTCTATGAACATTTAACTGATTCTTAGCCTTCTTATGTCTTCCAATGCATCATTTTGCAATCAATTATGTTAATAAAGGAAAAGCCCCATTGAGAGTTATAGTAAAGGTCTTCACTGTAATCAGAGTACATTTTTTTTTTTCTATAAAGGTGACGGTCCGGACTGAACTTTGTACTGAAGTTGCTGTATTTGTGAGTTGACAGAAAAGTGATACCTACTTACACAAGCTATAGAAAACAATGGCCCTAGTTTTTTGCCAGTTATTTGGAAGAGAAGACCAAAACTCCCATGCATCAGGCACATCTTATACATAAGCATTCCAAATGAAATTGATGTCTGAAAAAAAGAGAACAAACTGAAGGCAAAAGAAGCCAGTTAATGGGTCAACACCTTTGTTAAAAGGAGACAGTTTGTACTGTGTCAAAGGTGCAGGATCTCTGCTGTTCCAGCACCTCCAAGGGATAGGCTATTAACAGAAACTAGATTTTAGCTGCCAAGTAATTCTATTTTTGATTTGATCTTAAGGTAATTAAAGGTTTCCTTATTAGCTCAGTTGGTTAGAACATGGTGCTAACAACACCAAGGTCATGGCTTCAATCCCTGGTACAAGCCATTCACTTGAGAGTTGGACTCGATGATCCCTGTGATTCCTGTCCAACTCGGAATATTCTGTGAAGTAAATGTCCCTCGGGAAATGTTTTTCACAGAAAGGGGTGAAATAGCTGCGCAGAATGAAACCTCCCTCAAGGTCTTTTAGCAGGAGTACCTCACTTTTCCTTATAAAATGAAATCTAAATTTACCTACTGTCTTGGGGTGATTTTATGATAATACTGTGTTTCCCTATTGCCTGCTTATTGCCCAGAAATGGTCCCGCAGCTTTAAGCTGGGTCCAGGAGAGGGGGGAGAGAAGCCAGGCAAATTCTTCAGCGCGGTTTGTGTTCAAGGACTCTCACACACTCCCCTGCGTTCTCACCACTGCAGAGCCGAGGGAGCACCTCCCTGCTTTTAGCCAGCCTGTTACTGAGGCAAGGAATTTTCCCATACCGGCATACCGAAATCCTATGGAACTTCTCTTNTTTTTCTTTTTCTTTTTCTTTTTTTTCTTTTTCTTTTCCTTTTTCTTTTTTTTCTTTTTCTTCTTTTTCTTTTTCTTTTTCTTTTTTTTTCTTTTTCTTCTTTTTCTTCTTCTTCTTCATCTTCTTCTTCTTGTGGAACTGTTTGGCCTAGCTGTGATCCGAGAACGAGATCATCGGACGCCGTGGATGGGCGGGGAGGCTGCGGGGATGGCGCATCCCAGCCTGGGACCACGGGAGGGGCCGAGCCACCTACAGAAAAGAACTTTGAGTCCACCAACTTTCTCCACATCGAGGAGGTTTATCATCTGACATTACTCGTTGGTTTCCTGTGCCTTGCCGGCACTCTGCTTGCTAAATAAATAGTTTCTTCACTTTCATCCAGGAAATTCCTTTCATACTGGTAAGGGAGGGAGTGCTGAAACCTGTCTTCTAGGGAGGAGACGTTCCTTCCAGAGTGTTTCCTCCTAAACTTGTCTGAAACCGGGACACCTACACTATCAGAAATCAAACTGACAAGCAAGCAGAGAGCAGGTGTACTCATGAAATCATTGTAGGAGAGTTTACCGAACATTTAGCCCTTCAGCACATAGAAGAGAGCTCTACGCTGACAAGGCAGTAGATTTCCAATTGCTAAGGTTCAAGTTTCATTCTGCTGAAGTGACTGGATTTAAAACTGCATGCCAAAAGAGTCAGATTAATCATTACCACTGCTGAAAAGGACAAACAAAAAAAGTACTGAGTACTTCAGAATGACAGATTTCTGAGGAAATCTGATCATCAAAACCATATTGCAACAGCAATAAGTAATGAAATACCAACTTTGCCTGAAGCCCAAACATAAGGATCCAGATACACACTTATTTTACCCCATTTGATTACTTATGTATTCCCCAGTCTCCATTTTGTATTCAATACAGAGCCGGAACTGGTAGTTGGAAGCAGCATGAAAGAAATGAATACATTGGCAATAGCAACAAATTGCATAAATTCAATCTGTTAAATAAAGTTTTTGTGATTTGAGTTATTTTGACTTACAAACCCATCATCTATTCAAGAAGTGAGCTGAAGAATGAAAATGAGAAAATACCTCCAACTTCTTCCAAAGTAACAGCCAGGAATAAGTTCAAGTACTAATTGGTACTGCTGCATAACGGAATTCACAATATGATCACAGCCACTGTCTTTAGAAGTGAGTGGGAAGTGAATAAGAACAAAGAAAGGAGCTTTTAGAGGGCTCAATGGGCAAATTAAAATCCAGCATTAAGGGGGAGGTATGTATATGAGATTGGGATAAGTAGAAGCTGCCAGAGGAAAATCCTGCTTTCTATTGTGCTCCTTATTTTAGATGGATGAGAAATCAAGCAAAACTAAGACTGCTTCACATGTTCACTGCAAGATCTGGCTGTGCTAGCAGAAGCTGTTGTCTTCAGCTGACCACCTCTCCCTCATCCTTCATGTTGCAGCTTACTGTCCCTCCTAATCTGCTCCTCAGCTGTTTATACTCCTGTCAAGGCAGGCTGGGTTACCTTGAACAGTAACCCTTTTCTGACCTGTCACAGTAAGCTCCAGGTAGGTAAGGAACAATTCTGCAAATAGCTTAGCTAACAGCTGGGATGCAACAAGAGTGTCTGGCAGGAGACCTGTAATGTCCTTTTAGCTGACACAGCCTGGAGCTGGAGAAAGAGTGTCCATTGTCTGGTTCTTCAAAGTGGTGGTGACTTCCATGACTGCCATTTGGCACAATTTCATATGCAAAAGATTCATAAGGCACCAGCCCTTAATGGTAGAAAAAGTGATGTAAGGGCTTTACAAAAGAGAAATCCACGACCAAATCTGTATACTACAGACATTAGGTTAGGCCAAAGTGTTATATGGCTATAACTAGCAAAAGAAATAAAAAATTAACATTACACGAAATTCAAAATACTGTATAATTTGGCTAAAACTAGCAGCAAGTTGTAACAGCCTTCTCCCTGAATATACAGTTCTTATTGCCTATATGTGTCAGATGCAAGGCCAGTAGGTGTTAGCAAATATCTAATGAAAGAGAAATGACAAACTGTAATAAAAGGGTTAGGTGAAATCATAGAATCAAATCATATTGGAAGCAACCTTAAATATCATCTAGTTCCAATCCCCCTGCCATGGGCAGGGACACCCTTTGCTAAACCAAGCTGTTTTGAGTCACATCCAACCCGGCCTTGGAACACTTTCAGTGACAGGACATCCACAGCTTCTCAGAACAACCTATTCCAGTGCCTTTCCGCTCTAACCAAAAAGAATTTCTTCCTTGTATCTAATCTAAACCAACCCTCCTTCAGCTTATGCCCATTCCCCCTTTTCCTATCACTACATGCCCTTGTAGAAGTCGCTGTCCAGCTTTCTTGCAAGCTCCCTTTAGGTACTGGAAGGCTGCAATTAGGTCACAACCCCCTTCCCCCATCCTCTCTTCTTCAGCTTTTATGCTGCTTGTTCCATCATCATCAATACAAGTGAAAGACCAGTCACTGTGCTGGTCTGGGTGACATGCTGAAATGCACCTTCAAGCTACAGCACGCTACATTACAGTACCTAATGCTTGCTAGCCCCCAGAGAGCAGATCATTGTCATTTGACACATGGTCCCAGGGAGGTGAATGAATCACCGCCAGCCGAATAAAAAGGCAGAGCGATGATTAGGCTTTGGAATTGCCTGACTGGTAGCTTAATGAGAAGCACGCTGAGATGGCTATTTCCTTGAAAAATGACCACATTGTTCCCAGGCTGCACAACAATGCATTTTAAAAGATGCAACTGTCATGGGACATCCCTCAGCAGGGTACAGTTACAACCCCAAATAATGTCACCTTCTCTGTGCCCTTTGGATGACAGTGCTGGTGAAAATGTCCCAATCTGATCCAGTGTGGCCTCTGTGAAGGCTTGCTGACAAAGGTGGCAACATGACCTAGAGGCCAGGATGTGTCTCACTGGTCTATTTTAGAGCTGTTGCTGGCTGTGGGAGGAAGGAAGTATCTCCTGCAAAGGATATTCTAATACTGTGATTAGAAGAAATAAATCAAGACATAAAGATTAACCCACCTAACCAAACTATGACACTGTAATTTTCACTGGCAAATTAAAGAACTCAGTGATTAATATAGGCTTTAAAATTATTTACTTCAGTCATCTGAGTAACACAGGTCACTGGACATCCATTATTTAATTTGCTTCAAGTCCAATAGATGTTGCTGAATTTAAGCCTGTCTACCAAATAAAAAACCAATGTTGATTTAATTCTTTTTAGTGATTGGCAATCCTTGATAGACTATTTCAAGAGTTAATATGTACACAGAAAACTAATGAGAGCATTATTTATGGTCTGAATAAGTTTAGCTTCATCTTCCAGCCACTGAATCTCATTATACCTTCAACAGCTAGATTCGGTGTTTATAAATTGTGATCAAGGGGCCTTTAATCTTTAATCATTTAAACAGAACAAGCTTTTAGGATGATTAAGCAATCTGTAAAAAGTTTTGTAGTTTTAATCCATAACTTTTTTTTAATCTTTATCTGTTTGAATGCAGTATTCTAGTAGTTGTTTTACCCGCAACCTATAGGAAAATACTTTAAAAATATTGCATCTTTTTTCTAACCCCGTGTTTGTACACAAAGACTACCAGAATGATCTCCAAATTTCTTTCTATATTTCTTTTTCCTGAACACTATTGTGGAGGTGGTGCCTGAAATCATAGTCTTACTTACGACTAGGGTAGGTGTGTACCCTTTCCTGTGATCAAACTGCTGATCTCCCACTAGCTCACTGAGTGACTGCTCCTGTATCCAGCTGGCATTTCCATTGGACTCATAGGTAGGTGTTAAGCCTCTTCACAGAAACACAGTTTTTAGCTGAGATGCTGTAGCTGAGAAGTAATAGATTTTTAAGCAATTCTTCAACTGTAATTTGCTTTGTCAGTTCTGCTCAGTCTGTTTCTGAAGGACAAGACAGTGAACTTAGAACATTTTTGAAGAACTTTGGTCTTACTTATCTACATGCAAATAGGCTCTAGAATGTAAGCATTTTTAAAAAAGAGTTTTTATACATGCGTATATTTTAAAATAAAGTTATTTAACCACAGTTGTTAATACTTTTGTACTGTCAACACTTTTGGCCAAGAAAACATGGCATAGCTATTCTACTGAAAATGAGAGTTGTTTTAAAAAACTTTCTCTTGTAACATATTAACTGAAAATGCTTGGGGTTTTTTTCAGAAGAGCAGCTCATGGAAAGATGTTAGATTAATGAAGCTGAAGGAACAACAAAAATAAGTGTGATGTGATATTGCCGGATCCATATCAAAACATCTGAGCAGGGATGATACCTGAGCAGCTGGGGAGGGCTGAAAAAATGTGAGGCAGACTACTGGTCCAGGTTCAGTATGAATCTTGTTCAGAAGGCTCTAGGCAGGAATGGAGGGACATTCAGACAGAAATCACAACTAAATTGACAGTAAGACAATCAGGTGGGTCATGAGCGCCTTCAGCTGACCGACATCAGGCTTCCATAGACTCACATGGATGTCAGCCTTCTAAAGTGCAGCAGCCACTCCACAGAAAACATTCATCCTGGAATAAACCAGTTTTAGCTGTAGCTGAAAAGTGATTTCTCAACAGAAAGGACAGCTAATATGCTACTGCAAACACATCTTAATGTGCCCCTCTGCACTGTCAGCAGCTGTTTGCCCAGGAAGTGGGCGTTGGGAGTGTGCTTGTGTGTGCATGGGGAGGGCACTGACAATGATCAGTGTCATCAGACTTATCTAATAAATACTCCTGTCATGTCTACTCCCGTCTTCCATTTTGCAATACCCTCAGGCTCAATTCTCAAATCCCTCTCACCTCACTTCAGTGCCCATCTCCCCTCCCTCCTACTATCGCAAAGTAAGACATCCTCAACCTCTTTTCCTTTCCCTACCAAAATGATCCTCCAGTCTGTACTTCTTCCCCATTCCCAAATCTCTCTTCTGCCAAACTACCAAACTTTTCTCTTACAAGGCCAAAATCATGGGGTCCATCTCTCAGCATCTTCATGCCTCAGTATTTTAATCCTTCCAGCTGATATTCCTTTCCTATGGTTTGGCTTGTTCACACTTGACAGGTCATGTTTCTCTAAGACTGCTTTAAAAGATGGAGAGAGAGTGGCTTAAAGATTGATTTCTCAGAGACCATGACAGCCCAGTTAGTAGCATGTTTGTTTTCCTGCTGACAGGATAACAGCTTGGGATGGTTTCAAAGGAATCCTTTTCAGTTAAATCTTGTGTGTTCTAAAATTAATGCATAAAAGATCTCTTTCTTCATCCAAAGAACAAAATTTAAGCTAGATAACAAGGGAGGTCTAACTTATTTCTTTCTTAGTGTTCTCAGCAGCTAAGTGATGTTTCTCCAGGGACTGGCAACCCTGAAGAAACAAATGGCTTGATGCCTTAGCTGCTTTTAGCCCAGACCTCTTACCAGGTGCACAGCAGAATGGCAAAAAACAGTCAAAAGCTAATTCAGCAGAAATGGCTAAATTCTGGAAGATGTATGGAATTGAGCCCATGCAAGTCCATAATCATAAAAACATTTATGTGCCCAGTTTCATGAGCTACTCCACAATGGTGTCATTAAGCACCATCTGAGTACTGTGAAGGCTGTGCCACAGATGGTGTAAATCACTGTCTAAATCGCACTTTTCACAACTGCCTGACACAGGGGACAGAAAATACACTCTCTAAAATCCAGGAACATTTTGGATTGGAGAGTATTTAAAATACAAGTATTTCTGTGTATGGAAACCAGTGTCAATATCTGAGGAGAGTATACTGAGAGGGCAGAGGTAGTGAGCAGAGCCCAGAGAACGTGGCAGTCATCAAACCATCAGGCAAACATCTCTGTTCAGTACATTACAAAACACTGCAGAGGAAAAACATGGGGAAGAAAAGAGAGTGTAGACAAAAGTGATTCAGGAAAAAAAAATACCTAATATGTATTTTGGGTGTAAGAAATATCGATTTTTAAATATGTGAACAATATATATTGGGGATAGCCTCATTGCAGAGATTTGCGGTATTTAATGTTTCTGCTTCTCTAGAAGCAGAAGAAACTCTAGAAAAGTATCAGAAAGGACAAAAAGGAAGAGCAGAGGTCTCCCTGTTGAGTTTAGGAACAGTTTCTATATAGGAAACTTGTTTGGCTGTATTAAACCTGCCAGTTAGGAGAAAACAATTGCAAAATTATTTTAGAACAGAAATTTCACACCTTTGTCAGTGTTGTATGCCTTCTTAATTATGCTTTCATATTGTAGTTAAAAACTGAGATTATGTTCATTGATAAAGGAGCCTTAATTCATTAAAGGAGCTTTGATTTTCAATTTTTTTGTTGTGATTCAGTAACTGTGCAAAATAAGATAATATTACAAAATATTTATTTGTGAAGGTTGGAGGTCTGCTTAGGCTCTGTGAAAGTACTGTTTGCCAGCCTCTTATTTTTCTACCATAGGTTTCCCTAATACTTCTTAGCTGCTTTCTTTACCCTATGTGTTAGTTAACTTTAATAAATATATTTTAATTTAGGCATCAGCTATGTATTATGGGGTTGCTTTGATAAAAAAGCATGTTTATCCCACATAAATGAAAAATGCTTTCAGTTCTTTTCAACACTGCAGCATTTTTGTTGCATGTATGTATGCATTTATCAATTGACATTTTAGAGTTTTCCTTAAGCTGGGCTGTGGGAGTACACCTAGTATGTGGAAGAACAAGTAGACGTGCTTGTGATTCCTCTCATTTGAATATATCCCTCAGGCAACTTATCTATAAAATAGAACAAAGTGCACTTTGAACTTTTACCATATTTAGGAAGGTTCTCGTGGAGAAAAAAGTCACAAATATTCAGAGGTTGGCTCTGCCTTTAGGCAGCTGGTAAGTGGAGGAGAAAAGGAGAAAAGAAATTCTAGAGGTCTTCAGAAAGAGTGTTCATGGTGCCTAGCTCAGCCTTATATTGTATATCCCGAGTTTCCCTCTAGTCAACGCAAAATAAACTTTTTTTTTAAGGAATATTTCTTGACAGCTGAGCTCTGTGTGATCTGGGACCCAAAGGACATGAGGGTGACTTGGTCACCATCTTCTAGGACCGTGCCTGTCCTGATGGCTTGGCTGTTGGGAGCAGGGGCTCAGCAGTAAGAAGACACTGCTGCAGCCAGCATAGGTCAGCCTCACGCGGGGCAGGGAGCAACGCTGGCTGCAATGCAGCCCTGCAAAGGACAAGCATGCTTCTGGACGCAGCCTGGCTCCTTGGCAACTGCACAGTTTGCCACACAAGATCTGAGGCGAGGCAGTACCAGTGAGGCTTTGATGACAGGGCCAGGAATCCGTGTGTGCCTGCCAAAGCCTGGGAGCCGGCCAGCTGGGATTGTTTCTGTCCGGCTTAGCAGCCCCATGCATCCCCATGTCTCTCAGAAGCAGCCCAAGAAGGGTTGCTAGCACAGAATAAATGTGATACTGGCTGGAAGGTTCAGCACAGGTCACAGTATAGCAGGCACATCAGTTTGCATTGAAAATGGGTACTACCTCAGTGACCTCTGTCAGCCAGGCCATTACAGAAGGGGCACAATAGTATTTGCAAAGAGGAGAAACCTTACACAGACTCCCATCTACCATGGCAGATGTGACTTCTGCTTCTCCCTCATGTCTTTTCATGATCTCTGAGAGCCACACCACACAATGATTCACTACATCTGCCATTGCAGCCTGTCAACCCATCTGCATGAACGACTGCTTTAGGTCTGAGGGTGCAGTTCTGACCCCAAGTCCAGAATATTATGCATTTCTTTTTTTTTCCTCTGCTCTCCGCAAATAATCTGGCCTCACATTAGGGGGAAAAAATGACACTTCACATGGGTGTTGTAGGAGACAGAGCAACCTCTGTGTAAAGATGAAAACATCAGGGGGATATTCAAGGCAGCGCAGGAGCAGAACATCTGAACAAGTTTGAGGATTAGAGAGGTCCCTCTTACCACCCTCTCTCAGAACTTTGGGATTTCAGTCCTTTTCTGAAACAGTTAATTGATCATCTGCTTTACTAAGACTAACTGAGAGACAAAATGAAGACAAATATCTCCTGCATCCAGCATTCCAGATAGCTGTTGACCCATGGTGACAGCCCACAGCCACTGAGCAACCCCGGCAGCCCACCACATTTGCTCAGACTGGCTGGGAGTATATGAAAACACATCAGCTGCAGAGCTAATGGAGTTGGCACTTCATCAGCTGCCTAGAATTCTCCAAGCTCTTGTCAAAGACAGCTTGAAGCAGCAGCTGGTTCTTAATCTACTCAGATCAGACCATTAGAGACAGAACAAGGAAGCAGCATAACATTATCCCTCTGATGTAAGAGGTAAAAATTAGCTCGTTCTCTCTCACTTTCTCTGTCCACACTCCTTTCTGCCTTCAGTAAAGAGTACTTCTGTGGAGAAGGAAGCAATGGAAATGGATATCCACCACAGCTCCATCCTGCCAGGCCCCAGCCTTGTGGCCATCATGGCCCCAGGACACCTTAACCCTGCTTATTAGCTTCGTGGGAGGTGCAGACGGTCCCAGCGCACACAGATGCCTTCACAGTGCTCAGCACTTGTGCCCCTCTGTGGAACAGGCTCCAACATCAGCAACGTGTGCCTAGACCACAGGCTTCTGATCAGCCTTTTGTAGTGTCAGGGGCTTTTATTGTCCCATAGCCCCTGTCCATATGCACTGAGGCAATGCACAAAGGCAGACTCACTGCTGAAGCTTTGGAATTCAGTCTTGACTGGGAAGGAAACAGATCCAGTTAATATTTCTTTTTCCACGTATCTGTTTACTTTCTTTAATTAAAATAGGAGGTTACTCACAAAAACTATTGCAGCAGCCTCAAATAAAGCAAATTAAACTCTTCCAGAAATTAAGGCCTGCAGAAATGCAACAGTCTAATTCATTGCACACTCACAGCCTGAACTCATGCATAGGTGCATATCTTGCAACTCCTCCAAGGGCTTCTCTAACAAAGCAAAGCAGGGGCTAGCACCCAGCTCCTGGAAGCAGTGTTCTGGGGGGATTACACGGACTGTGCTCCCAGGGGAAGGTAGGTCTAGGCTGGGTCCTTGGGTGCAATTTTAGTTACGCGGTTCTTTCTCCACCCTGTGGCTGGAATCGGGCTTTACAGACTTTTCCTGAGCAGCCAGGGACCTGTGGCAGGGTATTCACACGCCTTTTCCAGGGCAGTAGGGACAACTGTATTGTATGGCTGTAGCTGCCTCTCCATCTGGGGCAGGAGGTGGGCACAGGGATAGGTCAGGGAGTGCATTTGGGGTGTCATCCTCAATTTCAGTGTCCGAGTCCGTGTCTGGTTTGAGGCAGGTGCGAGAGATGCAGTTCTGCCTGGTGGCTGGTTGTGAGACACAACTCCAGTCAGTGGCACAGAGTCTGTCGAGCTCTGGATGGCTCTGGGGACTAGCAGCCTTATGCCACTTAAAGGCTGATGTAATGTTACCTGGGAAAGGCTGGCCTGTAAAAAGGATTTTACAATTTCTTGCTTTAGTTCCTAATCTTCAGATTTACAACTTTATATGGTCTAGGAGCAGCCTATAAGAAATACTACAACAAATCCCCCAAATTATAGTCACCCTACTATTCTTATCCACTGACAGGTTAAATATCTTGGTTTATAATTATTACAAATAAAGTCAAGCACAGGGTAGGACTGACGTCTATAAAAAAAGCTTCATAATAAAAAATTTCAGTAGCTTCATAGTAGAAGTCTAGTGTTGACCCTGTAAAAGTCAGTAATTAAGATTGAAATTCTCCTGAGGACTGAATTACTGAGGAAGTTCACCTGAGTTTCAGTGCTCAGCAATTTACTGCTCAGAAAGGATTTGGGTGCCGGTTCCAACAATATTTTTTACTAAAAAGATATGTCTTGCTGTGTCTCACTTGCTAAAGATTAAAACATCAGAGTGGCATTACAATACATCACAGCAAGGGGATTATGAATGAGATTTTGTCTTCTGGACGGGAACTTGGCCACAGCATTCTGTGCAGAAAGATCCGACACATTTTGCTCAGCCCTTCATGGGATTTGCCACTCTTTGACAAATTCTCCTTGCCCTAAATTCTCATTGCAGAAACAACGTCTGGCCGTGACTCCACAGCGGCAGGTCCGCAGCCGAGAGAGCCTGCGAAGAGCTTGTGGTGCACCCACCAACCTGGCACCGCGGAGCCCAGGTCACTTTCTGAAGGACTCACCTGCGCTCCCAGCTTTCCCCGATTTCCTTTTTATTTATTACTGATTTGAAACCACCCAAAGAAATATAACCG
>VXBT01001469.1:645813-777010 GCA_013400235.1 Oriolus oriolus | reverse complement strand
GCCACCTGGCGCGGGCACCGGGGCCGGGACCGGGCCGGGACCGGGACAGGGAGAGTCTGGCTTGCGCCGGGGAACACGGGCACACAGTGCTGGAACCGGGCAGGATCCATCTCGCCCGGTCTCCTCCCTGTCTCAGCGCCTTTTCCAATGCGGCAGCAGGTCACGGCGGTGTTTCCAGACGGCCAGAAGCCGCTCGGTGTGGCGCTCAGGAGTCCTGAAGCCTCCGCCGGTGTGTCCGCAGCGGTGCTGGTGCGTACGCGGAGGGTTGCGGCTCGGCGGAGTGCGGAGGTGACGCTCCCCCAGCGGGTTTGAGCATTGATCCTGGTTACAATGGCAGAGAATGAGCGCTCGCCCCCGGAGCAGGAACACACAGCAGGCTGTGGGGTACCTCTTCCGAAATGACAGCAACCCCGGACGGGGAAGCAGAGACAATATTCCTTACTGGTACACAGGCTCCTAACAAGGCTCACAATCACCTCTCACGGCCCTGCTGGCTCACAGTTGGATGTCCAAGACAAAGCTCCAGAGCACTCCGCCCAGCACGCTCCCTGCGGGACCCATGAGCCCCGCTGGGGACAGGCCCCTGCTGCTCGCGTCCTGCGCCCTGCCAGCGCCCTAAGCAGCCGTGGCTGCTCTGTTCCACCCCGACAGCAAGAACCCGATGCTGGGAAGGATGCATAGATGTTGATTCCAGGGAAATAGACAGTAATACTGCTGTCGTGAAATCAGAACTTATTTGGAAAGCACGGTGTCAGGCACATGGATATTTAGAAAGATCTCGTCAAAAAGGGGCACAGCTCCTCACCTGCAGAACGACTCTTCAGAGCAAATGGTAGCAGTGGCACTGCTTCTTTGCATCACTTCCACACTTTCAAGAAAATTACTATCAATAAATCTTTTTTTCCCATTTAAATGTAACCCAGTGCAAGAAATCATTCAGGGATGTAGGATGCAGTGGGAGCTCCCCTTGCAGAGAGATAGAGAAGATACAACAGCCAAAAAGGTGATATGGGACAGGCATGACACAAATCTGCACAACTGAAGTTACTTTCTTAATTAAATAAATAATCTTTAAAAGCAAACAGTTACTTAAACATCTTTAGCATGTATTTGTTCACAGAACTGAAATGAGATCTGAAGCTCCCAAGGAGTCCCTAAAATCTTGCCATTTATCCCACATGCCTGAGGCTACAGCATGCCCAGTGAGTGCCTGTCATTTCTGTGCACTTAGCAGTAATAAATATAATGGCCCCAGCTCTCATTTATATAAATAACATATTAGTGTGAAAGGGTCATAAAGTGAATTCTACTTCTCAAGGCTTAGGACCATAAAACATAGCAAAGCAGACATAGATGGAAACATGGCAATTGTCTCCCTGATTTCTGAAAAGAAACGTAAATTGAGGAGAAGAAAAAGGTGGATTTGCTGAATCCTGATCATTATGCTTGGAGCAAGTACAATGCTGTATTTACTCAGAGCGTTTAAGGAGAGATGGTATCACCAGAGCATGTAATCCAGCCTCCTGCACATCACAAGCCATTACCATTCACACAGTCATTCCTTTATCAGGCTTCATCACTTGAGTTTGACTAATGCTTATTTTCAGAAATCCAGTTATTGTGCTTTTGAAGGCCAAAGAAATGAATTTGCTGCTTTTATTAGCAGCTTGTTCCAGTGACTAATCTCAGTCTTAAAATTCAGGCCTTCTTGGGTGTTTGAAGCAGTCTAGCTTCCCCTTATGTGCTGCCTGTACTTTTCCTTGCCAGGCTAAGAAGCCTATTAATTCCCAGTACTTCCTCCCTGAAAGATACTGATACATTGAAATCATTTTAGATTGTTGAGCTTGGAGTAGGGTGGGTTGGCTGGGATTTTTTTATAAATTTAACAGATTATTTTTGTGCTCACCTGTCAGACATTTTCTGAAGTTTAATATAACATTCATGACTCTTTAAATTTGGGGGTGTCTTTGAAGGACTATATATGGACTGTAAGTTCTATGTCAAAAATATCAAATAAGGGAGTTTTGAGCCCAATTAGAGCTGAACTTACTTTCTTAGCTGTTTTACATGTAAATGTAACAACAGCTTGTTTGAAGCTGCTTTTTCTGTTCATTTTTTTTTTTTTCATTCCATCAGAATGTTCTGATTTGTTGGCATTTAGATGATTTGCAAAACTGGACTATTTTAGGTAGAAATCACTAAGGGATTGGACAATTCACTGTGGAATATCTTCTTTTTTAATTTTTGGTTCCTCAATTTTTTCATTCTTTCTGGTGCAGGCAGCATTCATCCAGAAAAAGCAGTAGTAATACTAATAGCAGCAGAGCAACATTAATCCGACATGCTGCAAGAGAAGTCTACTAGAAGGAAACTGCCACCAAAATGTTATGGAAGATAACATCTACAGATGGAGAGGAATATCCTTTGTCCTCTCTGCTCTCAGCTAGGATGTGGCTAATACCCTGGCTACACCATTTTGACTCTGACTAGCTGTGCCCCCACCAGTTAGCATCAGACTCTGGTAAATGATCCTTTATTAGTGCTGCGAAATTCCATTTGTAGTTCTTAAGAGTAGGTTTTGAACCGACCTCTGTCTTTTGTCTAGGTGGATAAAGATAAGAGATACTTAATGTTTCAAGAACAGGAATAGCAGATTTTCCCGTTCCCAAATATACTAAATGATGTTATTTTTCTCATTAAAGAAAAGTTGCTAAGCATAGACTGAGCCCAGCCGGGTGCAAAGTTGCCTTCAATGAGTTTTCTGCTTGGCTGTTGCCTGTGGTGGTGACCAGAGCAGGGAAGAGGGGAAATCACAGTCTTGGAGAAGGTATTTTCTCATTTCAGTTTTCATGTTGTGACCATTCATCCTGATTTTTATGACAAACTTTCATTTTCAAATTGTACTTTTCTCTTTCTATCTGAAAATAATAGAGTTACTTCCTGTCTCCAGTATAACAGAAATATGTTCCAAATGCTTTTGCCGCAAATCCTCATGCAGTCCTTGCAAATAAATGACAATTTGTTCACTAGAGCAAAGCAAGGGATTTCTATCCCATGACCTCTCATTAACTCAGCTTTTTCTGCCAATGGTATCAGACAGTACTAGGATGTAGATTGCTGCAGCTATTAAAAGTTCCCTTAATTGCTGAATTTCAGGGTAATTTAAAGGTAAACTCATATGGGCTAGATTGAACTGTCATTTAGACAACTCCCTTTTAAATCACTACTTGAACAAATGCTCAGTCAGGCAAGAACTGTCTTTCACAGCATTTTTAATTTAGAAGAAACTGAATTATTTATTACTTTCACATAACACTATAATAATTTTATTATTTTTGGAATAAAATTTTGCATATCTTAAAATAGCAATATCAACCTTATGGACCAAGTCTTATACTGCTGTTTTGAAACTGAAGAAACCAGGTGGTATCTAACTTAGCTTGCACTTAAGCTATGCCTTAAATTATTTTACTTAGAGGTATAAAAGGAGGTACTCTATTTTCTTCATTCAGTGGTCTAAATATAGGCAGTCAGAGGACAAACAGAAAATTCAAATTGTAGATTTAAAGTTCAGGTGCTATTCATGAATCCACAGGGCTAAGCCCAGGCCACTAAAGTGAGGGGCAAGGTTACTCAGCGTGAGTACAGAGAGTGCACAGCAGGTACTTTTATAAGGTCTGGTATACCTGTCTTACTGTTCAGTGAATGTACTGCTGATCCTCTCTGGCACGCTGTGGCTGATTATGCATTATTGAAATACAATTGCATCTGCAATATTTTGTAGTGGGTTTGATTTGTTGATTTATTTTTAAAGCATTAACAGGATCTGAATATTACCTACAACTGCAATTTTTTTTTTATTTTTAATGAAAAAACATCAAATAAAATGAGCAAAATGTATTCTGTGATTCAGCACTCTTGATGTTTTTATTTATTCATTTATGCCTCATTGCTTGTCTTGTGTCTTGTAATGTGTCTCCTGGCCATTAATTAGGATTATTGAAATTCTTTTATGTTCAGATAGGAACCTTGTTTAATTTCATTATGTAGTTTTCTCCTTGCTGTGTCATAAATCCCTGTGTTTACTTGTAATTTCTCACACTTGCATATTATGTGGCAGCACTGGCAGTGGGAAAATGGAGAGAGGGTGCTGAGAAACCCTCCATGCCCTGACTGGCATGAGACATCCCCTGACTCACCCTGCTTCCCAACAGCTCTTTTGGCCTAATACAAGCTATATTCAATCTAATCTTTATAGGATGAGGGACAGCTTGGGGTTTTTTGCACTCTTCAAGAGGTTTTTAGAACCTCCCAACCCCTCAAGCCCAAACTAAGACCCAGTTTGGTATTTGAAAGGACTAGACCCTTCCATCAGTTTTACTCATCTCCATGTGAACTGGTCTCTTAAAAGGGCTGAGACATAGCTGAGTAATGATTTACTGTTTTTTCAGAGGCATTTACTGAGAGTAGCTGAACATTTACTGTTGAGTTGCCCTGAATTCAGTCTGGGCCAGGGAGGATAAGGTCCTACTCCATCCCAGCAGCCAGCCTTGGCTTCCATCAGCACCTTTTCCACATGTATTTCTTCCTGTTTCCTTAAGCATACCCTTCCTACCCCTGGCTTTTCTCCTGTTCCTCTTCTACAAACTTGCTGCCCTCCTTCTCAGTATGAGCTAGATTTCTTCTTCAATAACTTTTTGCTTCCTGAGCACTAGAGTGGAAAAAACAAACATCCTTGGAGATACTCCCTAGCTTCCAGTTAGCAAAATCTTCTCAATTCCTTCCCAGTCTCTTCAAAGCTGGAAGAAACAAGTGAAGGGAAAATCCTTTTCTCCTATCCTGTCCCTTACTGGGCTCTGCATGATTGCTGTGCCCCGAAGATCCCAAAATCCCTCCATCTTGAGCTGCCGTGCACACACGGCTTCTGTTTTGTTTTCCACATGACTCAGGCAGAGCTGAGCTTTACTCTAGAGATACCATGGAGTTCCTCAGTGCTATGATGCTGGTGAAATGAGTATCACAATTTTTAAAATACAAACAAAATTCATTTTCTTCCTCGTCCCACTTACAGAAATGCATTCTTATGCCTACAAATGTCCTGCCAGATAATTTCATGAGATGCTGATCAATGGCATGGAAAATTTGAGATAGAATTTCATCAATGATGTGTACTGGTGTAAGGGAATTTATCGTCTATGGACATGTGTGCATGTCTTGGAAACACAGATGCAAGCTGAATGTGTACAGCTATGGCAAATGAAGCCAAAGGGAAGAAATGAAATTAAAATTAGAGTTCTTTGAATAGCACAAGCATGGTGCAGGGAAACATTTGAAGAAGTATATGACAGCATGAAATCCCCCAAACTCTCTGAAAAAGAGTGAATCAATGAAGAAAGTGAAAGTGAACCACTGAAGGAAGTTCTTGAATTTGGTGCTTACACCAACTGCTGATATATTAGTTTAATGCCTTTTTTTTGTAAGCTCTGTCTACAGAAAAACATAGATTCCATTATTTCAGCAGCATACATTGATGGTCTAGATGTACCAGCACAGTCCCAAGAGTAGTTTCCTTCTCATCTCATTTTATAGGAGCCACAGTTCCCATTGCACGTGCCCTGCAGGTGCAGTTGTTTCCAATCATGTGGTGTAATCTATCTTGTCAGGCAATGGATGCTCAGCCTCAGAGGTTATGAAGACCTGAATTTTTTCCCCTGCACCACTGCAACATGCTGACAACATCTGGAACAAAACCGCTGTGGCAGAGGGACAAAGTTGGGGCCAAAGTATTCTTGGCTGAGAAGAAGCAGGCGCCGAAAATAGATCCAACAACTCCACAGTCTGATCGCACTTTGCCTTTGAGGAAGCATTTCCGCTCTAACCTACGCAGACACACTTCAGCAACCAGTTATTCCCAAATATATCTGTTTGCTGTGATGGAGAGCTGTGATTCCAGAAAGAGAAATGTGTTATTGCAAATGAAATCTGTTCAGGAGTTTGCTATCACTTTCGGGGAAAATGTGCTCAGATACAGCAATGGGTGGCAGTATAAACTTCTGAAACGCAGAGAGCTGTGCTCAAAAGCGCTGGCTGGGCCCGTTGGACACGGCAGCTGCGCTGTGCCTGTGCCAGCAGCCCCCTGTCCAGCTGCGCGGCAGGACGCACCGAGAGGGCACGGCAGTTCTGCTGCACGCTGCCTGCCTTTGGAAAGACATCCAGGAGGGCAGGCTGGCAAGGAGATGTGATGTGTGCCTCTCGTTCCTCACACTTTCCAGACCAGGAAAATGGGACTGTGAAAACCTTCTTCTGTCCTGTTTGACACAGCCAAAAGGAACTGAATAATTTAGTGCCTCCCCAGACTGTCCCTCCAGACAGTATTCAAAGGCACCCTCTAATCTATTTGTTTCTTTGTTTCCTTCTTGATCAGGAAGTGTGGGAGAATTACATTTATACCAATTTATTATACAGGCTTTACTGGTTTATTTAGGTAAATGTAAGAAACAGTGAGGTTCCTTCCAGAGTAAGGTATAACGAATCAAGAACGGTCAAAGGCGGTTTGCCTTTAACCAGCACTGTACAAGGAGGGAACTCCCAGGACCCTGGTAAGTGTCTGTTTGTTTAGAGCAAAAGCAAATAAAGTTGTAACTCTGGAGATATTCAGAAAGGGGGGCATATCAGCAGAGAGAGCACGGTGATGTGATGGGGCTTGAAAGGGCCGTCAGCTCCCCGTATGCTTTCTGAAATCCAGATTTCCCTTGGGTAATGTAAGTTAATGCAACCAGAGTTACAGCAAGTTAGATACTATTTTGATCATAATCATCCTTCATTTTTAGCTACTGGAAATGTACTTGTGACTAAAAAGCATCTATTGTTCATTCCTATCCATCTCTGACATATCTCACCCACTTCCCCAGGAACAATTTCCCTCATATATTTTACCTTGAAAACTACCCCTGTTCATGAATTGACTGAGAGTTATCACTCATCTTGTTCCTGAACTCACCTAACCTTTTTTCTTCACAGGTGAAAATACAGTATTAGCTTCACTGGAAGCCATTAATCTTTGTCCCAAAAAGTCAGTAGTCCCAGTATAGCATCTGACACTAGATAACACAACAGATCATCACAACAGATATTTACAGATATTTCATTTCTGACAATGAAGATAAAGACTAAGCAGCTCACAGACCAGCTATTTTCTCTGTTTTCCAGAAAAGAAAAGTTGATCCCAGAAAGAAGTCAAGGAAGGGTCACAGTCTGTTACGTCTCACAAGGTAAATGCCATCAAAGTGAAACACATCGCAGATGGTAAATGCGCCCCAGGGGCTTCCCACAAGTCTTTCACGTGGCCATGAAATGCTGCCGTCTGCTCCTCAGGTCCTCCTGTGCACAAAACCCCTCCTCTCCTTGTATCGCCTCCTTCTCCTGTGACACAGTAAATTCCAGGGAAAACTTTGCAGCCTCTGACTTACAACAGCATTTTTATTGCACTTACCTTACTTTGGTATTTGGAGACAAGCAAGGTGGGAAATGACACACAGAGGAAACTTCGCCCCCACATGTGCTATCGCAACTGGTTCACATGTGGTCTTAAGTGGCCCTTCTAACTGAGTAAATAGAAATTCACATTTATCTCCAGGTATTAGGCTTTTTTCCTTCTTTGGTTACTAATTAAGAACGTAAAATCTGATGGAGGGTTACAGCTTCTTAATTGTTATTTCAAATGAGAATGTTCTTGTAAAATTTGTTTATTCTGTGTCTCGTTATATAAGTTGACAATAAAATGTATTTTGGAAAGATTTGGCAGAATGGAGTGATTCTGAGTGGAGGAATAAAAGATCTTGAATTTGTTATAGACCGATTTGTCTCAAAACAATACAACCACCTCCTAATTGAGGCTGAAAAGTGTCAAAATGAATTAGCTCATCTCATGCAGAATCTGTTTACTTTCTGGCACAATATGCATGTATGTATTTGATTTGAGATCTGGCTGTAGAAACCGATATGTAGTGTGAATTAACCCAAAAATGCTTTTTCACTGCGAAGCAGAATTATGGTAATGTCTTATTTCAAATCAGCTAAAGCAATTTCTATTTTATTATTTCTAATAAGGAAAGAATAAAGAATATAGCACAGACACTGGTTTTTCTCTATGGGTTTTCCCTTTCCTCAGCCCTATTCTCCTTGTATTTCTTTTCAGCTTCCTCTTTCTGTGATTCAGACAAGTAAATGGTTTTATCCTGAGATACAGACATGCACAAACCAAACAGAACATGAATTCTGGCCATTTAAAATATGTAAATATATATAAAATTTACAGTTGCTCCTCTTTTATTTCTGTATGGATAAATATATACATACATATTATATATACACATATACATATGTATATATATATACATACACACATATAAAGCCACATAAGCTCATACAAATGCATAAATATAAACATTCATAAAATTGTAAATACCAGATTTTTTTAAAGATGTTGTCAATGCTTCATAAATTTATAAATATTTTACAAAATTCACTTTGACATATTCAAACCCCAAAGCACAACATCCATCTGCTTCCCTTACTGTTCAGTCATGATTTATTTCCTGTCTGGCAAAATTGATTTGTCACCTCTATTATGACTGGGATTATGTCACTTTTTAATACACTGAAACCTTGATTTTTACCAAACCTAATTTCCTTTTAAGATTTGTCTGAAGCAGTCTATTATAATATACTCCTCCAGGATCTGCATTTAAATTGATTTGTCATTATTTGCTATTCCATTGGCCTAAGCCCTGTCCTCCTCAAATATTTTAGTGCCAAGCTCTGCAGCGAGCGTGATGATGCTCAGTTGCAAGGAGGAAGCCAAGTATGGCGATGACAGGTGCAGAGCCCTTCTGACAAGCAAACTCCTCTGGGTTGCTGATAGCTCTCACCCATGCAGGTGAGTCAGTGTGGGTCACAAAACATACATGAGCCACACAACAACCACAAGGACTTTCAAAGAGATTTTGGCTGAGAGTTAATAATGTCTTCTCCTAGTCAGGATCTGGGCTCCCATTCAGGGGTAAAGGCTGAGGTGATGTTCCTCCTCATGTAGAGCAGAAATTTTCTTTAGATTTTTCTCTTAATTCAACACCGCAAGCAACCTAGTGCCGGCTACTAATAAAAAGGGATATGAACCTCGTACTGAGAAAAGAACATTGCTGCCTCAGCTGCTATCACCAATTTTCTGCAATTCCTTTATTTAGCATTAAGGCGTTTTATTCAGGAATAGCCTATCTTTGTGAGCTGATAACCCCAAAACACACAGGAGAAGAAGCAGAGACCCAGGCACAACCCTGAGCATTCACCTCCCCAAGTGCTGAGGCCAGCAGAGGCACTAGCCTCTCATATCCACCTGCCTGGTCAGCTTCTCCTTCTGGGAAGAGCTGGGGAATAGCTCACTGAGCAGCACTGGCAGCGCTGGCAGGCAAATGCTCCTTTTAAACTTGCAAATGGTCAGTTGCTTATAAATAGGATCGTCTGTCAAGTGAGATGAGGGTACCAGTGGTCTAGGCACATCTCTTTCAGAGCATGTGTGCAGCCAGGACGCTGGATGGTGGTTCCTGTGGCTCTTCAAGGAGTTCTGACATGTGGATCACAGCTGCAAAGCTGCATAGGGTGTGTTTGTTACCTTGTCCTTGAGTTAAATGGTAAAACAGGGATTCACTACCCTTATCCAAAGAACCAAAAGCTATACTTTTCTGCTAATGATGCTAATAACCTCCTCCCAGGGAATGGGGAAGCAATTTCTTTAACAGTTCATAACAACTCATTTGTATTGAAACAAATCATTCTTTTTTGATCCATCTTCTGAACTCTGTTCACTTACGTCATGCTTTCTAAATATTTGGCAATCCCCGCTACTTTCTTTCAAATTTTCTCCACTGCTTCTCAATTCCTCCAAAACAGGATTTAATATTCTAACCAAAGCACAACAGTGTTGAACCAAGTGAACCAAGAACCTCTGTAGCATACAGGACATGTCCCTACATCCCCAGCGTCTGACTTGCCACTTTCTCAGTGGCATCACTGAGTACTCAGCCAGTCAGTGTCACTTCAAGTTATTATGAAACCTTTCTGCCTCTCTCACTTGTTAACATTTAGTGTTTGAGTGTTTGCCTGAGATTCAGGGGGTAATTTCTGCCGTCTCAGACAGAATGTGGGTGGAAGTGGCTAAGTTGAAGATAGCAAGACTCAGAGAGTCTGCATCCCACCATTGCCAAACATGACAGTCTGCTTCCTAACACAGGCAGGCAAACACACAAAAAGCATCCTCCCCTGTGCCCCAGACCTGCTGGGGTTCGTACCTAGGACAGAGACAAACACCATCTCCACCCAAGTCTGTTAGAAGTCCTTAGACACAGAGCAAAATGCAGTGCCCATGGATATTTCTGCTGAGCAGCCTGGATGGGGGAGGATGAGCTGTGTCTCAGATACGTACGTTTGATTTTTATCGATCTGAAGACTTCTCCCTTCTGTGGGTAATTTGTTTTAGCTTGGCTTGCAATGTCAAGTCCAATAATGTGTGCGTGCCGCAATTTTAGATTGTGTATACATGGATGATTACACAGCACAACAATTTGTTAAGCCACACTAATTTAATGATATGCTAATACATTCACTATTAGATTTCCTCTTTTCTTAAGAGCATGTGATTTAGCGTGTGTTGATTTAGCATCAGGTTGACTCTCCTTTAGCTTGTGATCACATTTTCTTTGCTCTAATTTTTCTCACAAGAATATTCTGTCACATCTGAGTACAGAATTTAGCATAGCATTCAGTATAGCATTTTTCATTTTTTCTTCCCTGAATTACATCACATTGAATTTAGAAAGCATGCCTGTTTCCTTGGGATCACTGTGAATTTTGATCAAATCCTCTACAGAACCTGTAATCATTCCCAGGTCAATGAATATAATACTCCCAGGTCAGTGATGTTTTTTTCAGTAAATTATCAAAATTGTCAATGAAATTGCTGAATAGTACTGAGACCAGGTTAGATTTTTCTCCCTCTCACACTTCAAAAGGCCTTCACAAAAGGTCAAACATATATGTATATTTAAAATAATTTTTTTTTAGCTGCATCAGTTTTAATTTACAAAAAATTCATTTAGACAATATTTTCCTAGTTTTATTTGAAAATGGTACACTGGGACTGAATCAAAAGCCTCAGTGAAGTGAAGATCTATCACAGCCTACTGTTTTTACCTGATTCCTTAGGCCGTTCATCCTGTTCAAGAGGAAAATTAAATTGGCTGACATGGTAGGATGTTGGCAAACCTGTGTTGCCTAGTTTTTATCACTGTGTTATTCTCTAGATACTTATAAATTGCTTGTTTAAAAAGTCATGGCAGAATCTGTGCAGGGATTGTGTTAGGGCTGCAATAGGTTATGTAAGGTACTTGTCTACATTTCAAAATTTTCACACTTCAGCTGTGCTGCTACAGTTAAAACAATAACAGCCTTCCACAAACCCACTGTCAGTGTCAGTGCAGTTCAACTGGAATAAATATGTTAATTCCAGAGCATGTAGTCTGCACCTGATTATTTGGTTCAGCAATTGAAATAAAATATGTCACATCTATGCCCCAACTTTACTTGACCTTACTAGCTCATCAGCGATGCCTGTCCTCATTTACATGGCTATGCCTATAATACTGAGGCTGACATTCAACCATCTGTGAAGCTGTTGTACAAGAAACAGCTTGCTTGTTAGTTCTGAGATCCTTTCCAGATTGCAGCAAGGATCAGCCTATTTTAGGGAACCCATGAAGGCTAAGAGAAGAGGTTACTGGAATTTTGGCTAGAGGTGATCAAGGCTTTAGTTCTGATAGAACAGTACAGAACTGCTGTGAGTGATGCTCCATGTCATAACATCCGGTGTTAGGAGACAGACAAAAGCAACCACTAAGCTGCTCTAATGACCTCTCCCTAAATTTCATTCTCATTAAAACTGCTGACATATATCTGGAAAATTCTGAGCCTTCCACAACAGATGTTAAAGATGAAAGTTCCTTCATAGAAGCAATGAGCCATCAGAGCATCAATGTTGAATTTTATTGGTCTTACTGTCAAGGCCTTTCACAGCCTCTTTGTACACCACCTGTCCATGGTGTACCTAGCGCCAGTCATTAAATCAGGACATGTCATCTTCCACCTCCAGCTGGCTCAGGACGTCAACATTCATCATCTCTGTGTTAAATTTTCAAACAAACATCTTTTTTGAACTCAATCCCTTTTTGGGAAGACATCCCTGAGGGTATCTTCCACTTCATTATCCCCTGTTTTTCTGGTGGCTGCAAAACAAATGGCAACTGATGGGATGCTGGGATGCTGCTCTTCATTTTAATTAATAGTATCTCACTTTTTCCCATCAATTTCTCTCCTGTGTCTGCCTATCTGTTGTTTCTTATCTATTGGTTGGGCCGTAAACTCTTCGTGGTAAGGGAAAATTTTCAGTTTGTAAATGTACACTGTTCAAATGTGCAAGTGGTCCGTAGCTAGAGCTCCTAAGTGTTACAATAGTATAGATAATAAATGAGCAATAAAAATCTTATGATTCAAGCAATTAGGCACTTTTCTATGCAAATAAATTAATATTTTTCATATTATTTCTGATACCTCCTTTGTTTAGACTCATCTTTGTTTCATGCCTGTCATGGCATTTGTCTAATCAAGAAACGTGGCAAAGTATTGATCAAATTTTCTGCTGAGTTGCTAAAGCCATTCCCAGAAGGAGACTTGTCTGCCCTGAAAGGAGCTGAAAATCATGAAGAAGGCTGGAAGCTCTTTTTGGTTATTCTGTTGCAAGCAGTAAAAACACACAGAGAGATGCTTCAGGATTCACCTTGTCAAAACAAATCCATTCAGTTACTTCTGCCCACTAATGACCACTTACAAGTAATTCAGTTTTGGGTTTTCTACAAGCAAAAGAGACTAGTGTTCTTTCTGTTAATGATACACAATGTTCTCACTCAAAATCAGTAGATGACCTTGTATAACTATAGTATTGATGACTAAACAAACACATCTATGGAATGACATAGCTTATTCCATTATTTGATATTTTCCATCAAATTTTATATGCATCTTCCTTTAATTTCTGCTAAAATCCTATCAAAATTGTTTTTATAATTGATTTCCTAACATTCCAAAGGCTAAAAGTCTAAAGTAACAATTTAGTGTTGTCTACAAACTGTTTAGTTAGAAATGTCAGATTTTAACTAATGCAAAATTTAAAACGTAATAAAGAGTGTACTCTATTTTTTCTCAAAAAATTTAATTGCAGAATTATTTACAGGAGATGAACATAAGCAATACATAAACCAGTTGAAAGAGGCAGCTTCATAAAAGAGCCATGGGGCAAAATAGTGAAGCACATTTTCTTACAATCAGCTGGAGGTGAGTAGAGAACCATGAAAAAAGAATAACTCAATAATAAAACAATTTTCAAATATGTCCTCAAAGTAACAAATAACATTCTGGTAAAGAAGATATTACTGAGAAGCAAGAAATTATTGTAGCAATGAAACAACATACTGTACATTCAATTTAGGTATCCTGCATGCTACTAAATAGAATTTATCAAAAGAACCATAAAAGCATGAGAAAGAGAATTACATAAAATAGTTTAATTCTAATGAAGTGTAGCTTTATACAGATGGTGAATATTTGGCACTCAGTTCATCCTCATTGTTGATATGATTTCTTATGTATATATATATTTATATATATTTATATATACTTTTAATGATAACTAAACAGCTAGTTTCCTGGTTCTAACATTCCTTGAAGTTCTATAGGAGGCATTTAATTTAGTCCTTAGGCCGCACTTGATTATTTTGGCATGTCCATGGTAAATGAAAGTATGAGTTTTGCCTCTGTACAGAAAATCCTGCACAGTCATAGTGGCTTTTCTTCAGGAAAGAACAGTTCTAGAGCATATAAGCCAGGCTACTTTAAAGGGAATTTTATTTCAGTCAGGAAATTAATATATAAATTGAACTAAATAATACATACATGCTGAGCCCTTTTGAAATGAGATGGCCATACTATTAAACCTCCAAAGGGTAAATCAAAGCATGGATATGAGCATGTGGATTCCATGGGTAATTATAAAAAAAGCTGGCATTTCTTTGTGAGGGCTCTCTTCGAAGACTTGAACGTACTACTGAGCCCTCTGCATGATTGTGACCTACCTGAAAGGAAAAATGAGCTCCTACAAAGTAATGGCACACTTGCTACCTTGAACGGAGAGTCCTTCCTACCTCAGACTTGCTGAGTCAGATATTGATCTGAATTATATTGATTCAGATCTGATATTTTCTCTCTGGTTTCAGCTTCTGAGCATTGATTCTAATACAACCGGGATAAGAACTTAGCCTGGAGCTCTGCAATAATCCATCTCACAAATAAGAAACTTGTATGACAGTGAAGCCCTAGGAATGGGAAAGAGTGTGTTGAATGGAAGAGTGGCAAGGTAAGGAGAAAATTCCTCACTAATGGGCTGTGTTTCTGAATACTGACTATATATTCAAATAAGCCTCCCCCTCAGTTATGCTTAGGTGAAAATATTCATGGTTTTGTACCTAGAGAAGTAAAAAATCCTGTCCAACAAAACCAATTTAGAAAAATAACAATTTGGCCTTAATAAAATATAGAATTAAATTGCCAGCTGATGAAAACTGTTCTGTGTTTCCTCAGTTAAAGAGCAAGCCATGTAGACAGACTAATTTACCTTAACTACGATCTGACTTCAAAAGCCCGGTCCTCTTCTGGCAATGAAGGGTAATGGGAGAAAAGCTGGGTGTGGAAAAGTGGAGCAGTGAATGTGCAGTGTTCTTCTGCTATCATCTTTTATCAAATTCAACATGCATTTAATGAGAAAATATCTGGAATACTGTTTTTAGATACAGAATCATAGAATTTTTTATGTTGGAAAAGACATTCAGTAATGAATGCCATGGCCTCTTTCAGCTATTGGAATTCTATTTCATTAAGAGGAGCTGAATCAGCCTACATATGCTGGCCAAATTTTCTTTCGGGCAACGTTCCATTTCAATTTTGGTTTTATATTTGCTGTCCTGAACAGCCTAGTTAAACAGCTACAGCATTATGCCATAGAGGTAGCTGCATTTCAGAGATAAATTAAGCAATTTCTGTGGATACAGAGGGCTTAATTCCTGACAAGACTGTGTATGCATATGAGTATGCCATAAAACATCTGTTCCTGAAAGATGGTCCCTGGAGGTGAACATGGTGAATAGCTGCTGATGGGCCATGGGGCTGCAGTAGGCAGCGAACGTGCCAGAGCTGTCCGTGTTGAGGATGAGCTGCAAGAAAATGGCACAACCTACAGGAATATGAGTGTTGACTGTGGTTCCTGGGTCCGGTTGTCTGGAACCATGACAGTGAAAAACCATTATGTGTATATATAGACATATGTATATATCCTCTTTCTGTTCTGTTCAGTATGAAATGGTGGCCTCTCGTCTGCTGATCCTGTCCATGCAGAGAGAGGCGTCCCCATTGCTCTGCCATAAAAGAACCCTTAGGGTTAGGGCTGAGTCTCACTAAAGAGCAGCTGCCCAAACCAAAGCACAATCATCATGCCTGAGTCCTGTGCCCCACGCCATCCCTCATGTTAGCTGGGCTGGAGGGCAGACCGGGGAGAGAATAGGGCGCTTGGGAAGGCTGCTTGTGCAGCAAGTACCCCGGATGGATCTCTCCCGCTAAGAAAGCGGGGGAAAATGCACTTGCGAAGGGGAGACTTGCCAAGATTCCTGACCAAGAGGGCTCAGCTGCAGGTGCCATCAGCTCCTGTGCCTGGCACCAGCCAGGAGTCTCCTCCGGCACCCTCCCAGGGAGCTCCTCCACTGCAGGGACCTCACTGCCATCGTCAGGAGCAGAAAAGGCAGAGGTTGTTCTGGACGGTTGATATGATGCTCATCACTCCCTGCCTACTCCCTGGAGGGATGGTATGAGCACTGATTGCCCTCATCTCTGCTTTGCTCAGATATTCCTCTTGGTTCAGCGAGTCTTTGCTTCTCCTTCAGCACAGGCTCAGACTGTGCGGTCCCAGATGCTGGAGGGGTGCTGTGGAAGGAAACTCCCCAGCAGCATGGGGACAGGTGGGAGTACCCCCCACATCCCGCCATGCTGAGTTGCCTGTCCCAGCTGCAGCCCAGCCTGGAGTTTGTGTGTTGGCTAATAAAGTGCTTGGAGATCCTTCTGGATGAAAGGCACTGTGTAAGTGTGGGTGTCAACCTGTCATACACCAGGAAGCACCTCTCTAGACATTAAGGGGTTTCTTGATATTCCTCACCTCGAGCGCAGTGGACGGGTGGTATCCCTGCATCATAAGATGCTCTAGGAACAGTAACGGGAGTAACGCTGCTTCATGATTCATTTAAGCTCTCTTACACTGAGGCTCTGGTTTCACAGGTTTTCAGTGCACACGGTGTGACACCTGGAGCTGCCAAACCAGCTTCAGACCTCAAACTGGCATGCACAAACCAGCACTTGATGGGTCAGCCTCTGGTGTGCCCCTGCCACTGGTGCCAACACTGAAACGCTGAGGAGGACATCAAACCCACCAACTGGGCAGGGCAGGCTCAAGGCTTTGAGTGCAAAAGGCTGAGCTGGGCTGATGTGGAGGCCCGCTGCTCCGGGCAAGGGGCCGGGGGGGCTGCATGGAGAGGGCCTGGGACAGAATGGTAGCACTGCCTGAGGTGCCACGGGGCCAGGAACCTCTCAAGGGCACTGCTTCCACAGGCCACGAGGAGGCTGCGGGCCCCGTGTGACACACTGGGCCACGCGTGACACTCCATCACGTAGCAGTTACTTGCAAAACCACCCAGTGACCAAACATTCCTTGACTATGTACTAGATGCAGTGCTGAGGAAGTAGAGTACTAACTTACTGATACAGCAGGACATGGGCTTATTTTAAAACAAATAATTTCCATTATATGAAATATATGTTCTATCTATCTATATATATGAAATTCACACACTTTCCTATGCACGCTTTAATTCCTTCCTGATTGATCTCAAATCTAATATAGTGTCAAGATTTAAGCATGAATTGAAAGATCATTTTTTGGTATTACACTGTACAATGTTGTTCATCTTTGCATTCTGCCAGAGGCCATTGTAATCCTGTGGACATGAAATAATAAAACACTTCATAATGTACTTCACCAAATTACAAAGAATTTCAAATCTAAAAAAACATACAAAGCAAAAAAGAAGTATGGCAAATATCAACAATTTTACCATTCAGGCCTTTTTCCTTATTTAAATTTTCTGAATTCTTATTATACTTGTGTTTTACAGGCAATGACTAAATGAACAGAGACTTTCTATAATTTTAATGTGTTAAAACACATGTTAGTCCAGTTAATATTTAATTAAACACTAGACTATTTTGCTGTCTTCAGCTGTTCTGAGTGGGTCTATACCATGAACTCTCAAAGGAGAAAGCATTCTAGTTCCTATCTTTTTGTTTATTTATGTTCCTCCTACATTGGTTTTGTAACTGACTTTTATTTTTGTGATGTGGGATCAGATTAGAATTAATCTGGTTATATGTTTATTAAGATACAGTGTTTCTCATATCAGAGACTGAAGCAATCTGACTTTGATTTATTTGCAACACAAATATGATAAGCATAATATTATCTTTCTAAACTAACCAGATGTACAATACGTAAATTGAAATGGCTTACTTGCCTTATAAGATATAATGTTACCTGTACAATAATTTAATATATTGCACTTCAAAATGTAATGTGCACAGATAACATATTATCAGATTTGTCAGTAGGCATCTAGTTTACTTTTGATATTTTACTATTGTTTTTTGTAGGGTTTTTTTGTTTGTTTGAACAAGGTGGAATGAACAGAATTCATAGATTTATAAATCTTATATTGAGCATTTTCTTATAAAGGCATGGGAAATGTAGAACACAGACTCCTCCACGTCAGCATTATTAGGCCAGCTGGGATCTCAGTTTATCTGTAACCTGTTGGGTTTACAATTTCTCTTCATAAAGTCTGATTACTGGCAGGATCAGGTACAGCTTGTCTTAATCGCATGACCTGTTGCTGCAGGTGGGAGGGTTCAAGCGAGTAAGGCAAGTGTGATTCCTCCTGGAAGCGTACAGGAGATTAGATAAAATGTATCAGCTGCCATATGTATATATGTGTACAGGTGTGTGTGTCTCTATTTCAAATTTCTGCAATCGAGGAAAAATACTGGCTTTGGTTTTGTGTGGATATTCTAATTAGCAGCTCCACTTAAGGATACTAGTTTTCAAGACTAAAGATGCCAGTGTCTGCATGTACTTTTGTACTTAAAATAGTACAACAAATATAGGAAGTAACTGCCTAGGATTCAGCTCTTTCCTTAACAGAAAATGCTTTGAAAACACAAGGGATGGGAAATATAATGTTTTCATCTATAGAAGAATATTTCAGGGATTTATTTTTTTTTGTTTGTTTTTTTGCATTCTTCAAGGATATACATTCGTCTTGGTTTTTGCTTCAAATATAGTTTAAGGCTATTTGGTAAAGTATATACCAGATACCAGGCTCAATTTACAGGGGTGTCTTCTCACAGAAACTTCTCAAAACTTCATCTCTACAGATTCGTACCTTGAAGCCAAGCATGCTTTATCGGCTGTCCAAAGACAGAACTCATGCTTAATACCACACGCTGTAGGAAAAAGAGAAGGAAAAAACCAAACAAATAAACAAAAGAAAACAGATTTGAAGCAATGTCAGATCTGCATAACCTATGGTACTTCATGTTTTCAGTCATCCATCAGGCTGCAGGGTGTGTGGGATTTGGATTTAAAGTGCTCAACAGGTGAAGAACCAAAGTGCTCGAGTATAATTAAATAGTTGTTCTGCCTATGGCTAAATACATTGCATTTGTTAAAGCAGGTAAACAGGGAATGCGGTAGCTGGGGCTGTCTGTCTCACTGGGTTCTCACTGTTTTGACCTAAACTTGTGTTCAGTAGGATTCAAACCTTGGAACTGGGGGCTGCAGGTTACTCATTTTATTGCGTCTTCACCTGAAGACTTCTAAGTGCTGGATTGCTTGGTTGGCTCTGGAAGGTAGGTGAAGTGGAATAATTCTGTCTTAATTTGATTTAAATGAAAGCCTCTGGTAGTGGTAGCTACCACTTCTCTCTTCTGACAATGTGAGGCTTGAAAATATATTATTTTCCTTATATTCCATGGCTGGAAATCACTCATCTCTTAAGTCATGGGTTTTTTTCTATGTCTGAAGCAAGCAAGAACCTTATTCTTGCCATAAATGATACTGCATAGAAAAATAGTTCTAAAAAAAATACAGCTGTAAACCACAGTTCACCTTATACCTTAACATAACCATTTAAACTTATATATACTTACCACTCACATTCATATTTCTTAAACTGTTTACAACATCACAACTGGCATTTTAAACGAGCAAGATTTTTTTGTTCTCAAGGATACCCTGGAAACTCAATTGTTATAACAATTTGAGAGTTTGAAATAGTACATGTAGCACAGCTCTTGAAATGAAAGAGAGAAGGTTTATAAAATAAATATTAACATGTAAAAGAACTGTTAAAAATGCAATGAGTGGTCCAAAGGAGCAAGTATAACTTTTTCTTTACTCATCCTACTACAGAAGATCTAACTTTTTAAGGCTTCCGTTTTCCTTTCACCCATCACTCAAGTCCTCTTGCATTACAATTTTGCTTAGGTTTCAGAGTGTCGTTATACTGCTAACAGCAAACGTTTCTTAGTGGACATTCCCACCATCACCAGACTTGTATGCTTCTTGGTTTCTGACGAACTTTGGAGTTTTAGTGGCTGGATATCCCTGTTCATCTCCAGAAACTTGAATGAGATGAGAGGCCTAATGTTATTTTGCAGTAACAAAGATGAGAAGAGTGGCAGAGCGCATGGGTATATATGTTAGCTGGATTCTAGGAAAAGAAACTGGAGGTCAAGGAGATAAATGGGTTCTTTCTTTCCTGCTCTTTACATTTGTAGCACCTTCTACTTGGATTAGCTAATGCCTCTAGTGAATGGTGAGATGCACCCATTTATAGTTTGTTATTCTTATCCCTAATTATCACACATTTTATAAAAATATAAATAACAAAAAGTAAGCTGGGTTCCATCTCAAGAGGTGTTTCTTGTTGTCCTCTGAGAATATATTGGATAAGTCAGGTCTTGACAAGCCCTATCCATTGTAGCTGATTGTAAGTCAGACAATAAATACAAAAAGAAGTCGTTCTTGCGGTGAGCTCAGCAAATTCTGAGGAAATCAAAAGCATTCCACTGTGCTTATGGCACAAAGAACACAACAGCAAGGGCATATTTAGTGGAGAGAATGAGACAAAAATTACCAGGTAAGTGACAAACTGTACAAGCATTTCGTTTAAAAAAGGAACTCTGCAGCATTCTGTCTTTAAAGCCGGGTTTGAGCCTCTGGGATATAGATCTCAATGCTGTCTGCACGCTCTGTGGCTGAATTCTGCCGGAAAGAGGCTGCTCGCTTGGCAGCCATCAGCCGTCTTCTAGCTTCTTGTCGTTGTCTGTCAGGTAGGTCCAGAGATTTTTCTCTTGTGATAGGGAATTTTCCTTTTGGGGGCTTCTTTGGTACAGGAGGAGGAATCTTTCTTTCTTCCTGCAATAGGGCATTAAAACTAAGTGTGAGCTGCATGCAAAAGGTACTTGTCAGCAGAGCATGCACATCAAAGACATGAAATGAAAAATACTGATTACGTACATCAAGCATGCTCAATTTGTGCTTGCCCATCAGCTGACCAATGGATTACATGAACAGCTATCCACACTAGGAACACTGACAAAACCCTCTCATTTGACAACCATTACGCATTCTGCAGTCCTGTGCCTGAAAAAAGACTGTGCTTCCTTCCACTGTCCTCGCAGGTATCGGCACATGCAATCTGCACACCTCACTTTCATATGGATTTGTTTAATTTTAGCTGACACATTATTACACTCATTATAAACAGAAACACACACTGTCTCTCCAATAAGAATTCAGCGCATCTGTGTGGTCTGATCAAGTGAAAAGACTCTCTAAGATTAGCAGGACAGGATTTTTGATTAAATTAATCATATTGAGTTTAGCCTCAGCTGGATAAGAGATAGCAGCTGTGTATACAGGTCTATTAGTTTAGTCTCCTCCAGGAATTGCTGTATGGAAACATTCAAGTGCCAGCCAGAGAGAGAACGTAGGGCTAATTGATCTGCTTGCAAGCCTGGGCCCTTTTAAAGAAAATTATTCTGAAGAATTATCAAATTTTAAAGTGAAAGCCAGTAGATTTTGTTACCAAAGTAACTGTAAATTTCTCTGCAGGTGTTAAATCAAGAATTGTTTTGAAGTATGAAATGGATATTTTACTCCATTTAGAGACTGTGAAATATCATATGAGGGCCTATAATCAAGGCATTGTACACTAATTTAGGTTAGAAGAGATGGACCTCTGGAGGTGATTTCATACAATCCCCATTCAAAGTGCTTTTGAAATTAGATGCAACTTTGAAGTTAAATCAGTTTTTTTAAATTTCATGTTTAATACTGGACTGCATAGCCTTGAAGATGAAGACTCCACAACCTCATTTGTATAGGTATGGTTATTGTGATAGATCTGGTTATTATGATAGATCATTTTGCTGTATAATTTCTTAAAGTAATGGTAATAGTGCAGAGTATGGGCTGTTCCTTATGGAGAACACAGTTAATTTGATGCACAGCAGGAGTCAAATAATACAGAAATTTAACTGATACACCTATGGTTTACAGACTCTTCATTGGGTATTTTTTGTTTTTTGGTTTTTTTTGAACTAATTCTGAGTCTACTACCAAAATGCAATAGCCAAGACTAAATAGCTACGGTTATTTAAAAACATAATTCTACATTAAACAGGAACAGTGCACCAGCCTAAGATGCTATTCCCTGTGATAACCATTCTGCCTGTCTTTATTTTCTCCATTTCCTGTTTTCAGACAGGAGCACAAAGGCTCCATTCCTGTCATCTGATCTTAATTTTTTTTTCTACTTTTAGTTTTTTCCCTCTTTGGAATATCACTGTTGCTGTCACTATAATAATTTCTTACTTCCAGTTGTCACTAGTAAGCAAGAGTTGCAAACTCACCATCCACCAACCCGTTGGCTGAAAATTAAAATCCAAGAGGAGCATGAAGAAATGAAAAAGTTGTCAAAATGCCTCCTAATTCCTCCCAAACCAAACAAGTATTCACCTGAGGCCAACAGTACTGACTCAAACCAAATGCTGTTTTCATCTGACTGATAGAACAATCAGCAAGGATAGTTGGATAATCAAGGTAAGGGATGAAGTTCTAGAGAGGGGAAAGGCAGTTTCAGAATTGCACTGCTTTTATGGGCAATTTTGCCACCTTTGGTTTGTAAGCATAGTGTGGAGCATCTCCCAAATGGTGGAGTGTCAGGGCAGAGGTGCGGGCAGTTTGCCAGCAGCACTTTGTCCCCCAAAAGTTTGTGGGCTGAGCTTTAGTATGACCTGCACTATGTTTTGTCACATGCTTTTATCTCATTCCTGTTCTATTATCATTTGTGTCATGCAGGCAGGGTCAAACACTGCAGTGTTCAGGTTTGAGCAACCTCAAATTTAGCAGAGATATGAATTTACCTTGTCTAAATTCCTGGGCTATTGTCTTCAGTATGAATTAATAAGAACATATTTCTGTTCTGGCCTCTAGAATGTGAGTCAACTAATTTGAACAAAAGTGTCATGGAGTAAACTAGCTTAGCAAAATCCACTTTATTTATTCTATAATTCAGCTCAACATAGTTTAAAAAGAAAAAAACTCCTCACAGCTGATGAAAGTTTCCATGTGAAAATTGGGCCTTGCCAACTAAATACCTCCCAGGGTTAGAAACCTATCGTGTTTCACTATTGTATTTAACACAAGGAGACTGCAGAACTACAAATGGGGAGTAAATGGTATTGTCCATGGTCTGCTTACCTTCCTTTCAGGTGATTCTATTATTTTCCATTCATTGAGTTTCAACTGGTGCAGTTCATCAAACTTCATGCTGACGTCTTCAATTGAGAGCTGCAATAAGTCCCAGAAACCTGCCAGGTCCTGGGAAGTTGGTCTCGGCATGGCACTGGGGTCCTGTAACGCACAAAGGAGAGAACATGAGTGCTCCAGGAGGCTTTCAGCAGCGTGCACTGAGGCAGGAAGGGCATCGAGCCAGGTTTCGTTGCTGCAGCACTGCTCAGTGCTAAGGCTCTGTGCGCTCTGCAGCTGGGAGCTGTGACTGGAAAGCTGTGCCTCCTACACAGCCCAAACATGAATGAGTTGGATGTCACACGCGAGCCTTCTTGAATTTGTGGCATGGGAAGTGCCTTAGCACCATATGCTGTGCTGACCTGCATTTCTAAAAATGAACAAGCTGACAGCCTCTGTCTGCTGATTATTAAAGGCAAGGGGAGCATGGTCTGTATTCCAGCCAGCCTGAAGCCTTTCTGGTTAAAAATTACATTCACAATAGCTGATTAAGACAAAACAATGCCACAAAGACGTTGTCAGCTTATGCTGAACTCGATGTTTACCTTGTCTTGCATCTTCAAATGTATACATAAAGTATGAAATTTTGATGGGATGCTTGGATTTTGCTCTGCAGGGAGTTGAATCACACTCAGGAACTGGGAAGGCACTACCACCAGGTACTGCAATTAAGAGGCTCTATGTGCATAAGACTTAATGGAGCAAATATTGGTGGTAACAATTAGCAAGATGACCCTCTATTTGATAATTAACCTGATGCCAGTGCTGGATAAAAATTGTATTATAAGGTGGTATGCAGACTCTTAACCCTATGCTCTCTGAGCACTGGTACTAGTTCTAGTAGAGAGCTATGTCACTTTATTGAAATAGGGCTTAACTGGTAAACATGTCTGTGAAGGTAATGAATGCCTTTTTCCTTCCAGGACAGGAGGAAGCCATTATGATGGTCTAAAGAATGGAGCTGAGAGAGAGGAAGTCAAAACCATGCCAAACAGACTCTGTATCTCTCCCTTCCTGGGCAAAAGCTGTAAGGACTAGTTTGCTATGTTAGCAACACTGCTGTTACAGCAGGCTCTGTTCCCCAACTGTTACAAATCTAGTGGTCAAAGGCATTTCATACTTAAACACAACCCCACAGTTGTCTAGAAGCTGGGAGATAAGTCAGCACTGCTATTGAATTCCTCCCTTGAATCATACATTTCTAAGGGTTTTAAACTAGGAATTGCCACTCAAACTTGGGTTTACAGATGCCACTGTGGGAGATGAATGCCTGGAACCGGGCATGACAGCATGTAGTGTCACTCATACCTAGACCTGTTGGAATCTGGGCCAAGAAAAATTTAGAAGTTTTCTTCACTAGAAGAAAGTCTCCTTTTAGCGGAGAACTTCAGGGATTTAAGAGGACTGGCCATATAGATTATAACAGACTTCTGGGAAACATTACAACTCCACATTAGTGTTTACTGAAAACTACTTAATTGGGTGGATCCAAATTTTTTACAAAACAATTTAAAATTTATGTCAGTGGTGTTATTTACTCTACAGAGGTCAACTGACTCCCTGGGTGAAATTCATGAGGACAGTCCCGCAGCAGTCTGTCTTACCTTGCAATCTGTTCTCTCCTGCCTGGTCTCCTCAGTCACTCTCTCCAGTTTCCTCTAAACAGCCAGAAGATGATGCCACTCTGCATCAAGGCTAATTGCTGTTCTGTACCTTTGTGCGCCCCACTCTGCTCACGGTGTTTGTGAAGACCATGGCCTCCAGCACGACTCTTGCAGAGGGCTGTGCCATGTGTGGTCTGGACACAAGAGGGCTGCCTCCTGCTTCTTACACATCCACAGTTCATGAATAAATGCTGGCACAAGTGAGTACTATTATAGCTAACTAAGTTTTGAAAAGAATGGCTTAAACCTGCTGCTTCTTGGAAACTGCTCATTTATTTGTATCTTACTTGGAATTCACTTCACAGCCCTCCTTTTGGAGGAGGCCTAAAGCAAGCAACAAGCACCTAGCTGGTGCTCAAGCTGCTCTGTTTTAGCCTGCAACCATGACACACAAGCTGAGCAGGATCTCTGCTGACTAAAGAGCATGGAGGAGGACACTTCAAAGGAAAAAAATAGGGTGTTACAATAACTAATGTGAATAATGCAGAACGGACTAGTTATTAATCAGTAATGATGCTCTTTCTAAGTAGTCAGTGGGAGCAGTATATATGTAGGAGACAGCCAGCCAGATTCATAAAAAAAAACTTCATCGAAGCTTACCTTTCTGTGAATTTACCCTAAGTGAGAGTCTTTGATAAGAGCTCCTAACAGAGAGCATAATCAAATGTGCCATTTGAAGTTCCCATGACCCTTTAGAAAAGTCCATAGGCGAGCATAAAAGTATATTCCCCCTAAACCTTTGTTGCATCTTGAACAGGCAGAAGTAAATGCTGTTGTTCTGTGTCCTACCTTTATGCTTATAGATGCTGAACACTGTCAGAGAAACTGCCGTGTGGCAGCCCTGTATGAGCTGGATGTTTTCGAGAGAGGGAATGCACGGCTGGCAGCATTCTCCCGGGGCACTGAGATGCTGCCTTAGGAGCCTATGGAAAGCCTGCTGTAGGTATGCACTAAGTGACTATTTAGCAACAAATTCTATCATTATGTATAGGAAGAAAAGCCTCCAAACATGAATGACCTAAAGTCAGTTTTGCAGTTGCTGCTTTCTGCAGAGCCCATTACCGATTTAATGGAAGTGAAGGATATTCAGAGCCTAAATCTTGAGAGTGGGGTAAAGCTGCTGGAGTTCAGAGGTTTATCTTCCCAAAGAGAAAAAGGGAAGTAAAATCTTGCCAGCTTTTTGGTTGTGTTGTCTGCAAAGCTATATATTTCTCCTTGTGCTCCTATTGCTTTTGCAGTAATGAATTGTTCTCACTCCCAAACAGCTGATGGCTGTGCTGAACAGGAGCTGCACTTGCTATTACAATAATGCTCTCAAGCACAAGTGCTGGGCCCTCTTGAAGATAAATGATGTGGAGTGGAGGTTATGCTCTCCAACTCTTAGTTTGCATAGCTTAATCAATCAGGTAGTGGAGGATATTTTTAAATTTTCAGTGAGAAACTTTCACACAATGATGAAGATTTCCTCTTTTTGGTATGAAACAAATTACTAGATAGGGAGCACACATGATGTAATTGATAATACAGATGTGGTCAATTCTTCCTTGTCTGACTTTGTATATTTCCTCTGTTCTCCTGTAACAGCTATTAAAATTCTTGTTCTGACAGGGGTTTTGAAGTGGATAATCGGATTCTTTCCTAATGAGGACCACATATCTTATTATTTTCTCTCAGAATGTATGACATTTTTGGCATTATTTTCTCAGTATTATTTCATTGCACTTTCAGGTATTCTGAATGTTTAACTTTATGGATGGAAAGTAGCAAGTGGGTCTCTGCAGAATGGATGCTCTGCCTTGGAAGCTATGTGACAAATGCCAATGAGCAAAGAAAAGCACCTAAGCAGATGTACAGGTTATGTCTGCTGTCATGCATGCAACAAAATTCAACATATGAGGTGTAGGGACAGTCGGAAGGAAAAGGTACACTTGATAGTTGAGACAGACAAAGAAAGGTGTTCTACCACCAGCTGTAGCTAGAAGAATTACGTTCTTCTATCGATTAGTATCATCCTGCCACAACGTTTGGATCACTGATGGCTGCTGTCATATTAATGAAGCTAACATTTAGGATTGAATTAGTCTCTAATGAACTTCCAGAACAATAGCAGTAACTCTCATAAGTAATATGATGCATCTGTTCCTGTAGCCCCAGGACTTCTCATATATAATTGGCAATGCGAATTATCCAACCCAATTTTATGAGCATTATAGATGTCTCATTTCCAAGATCAGTCCTATTTTCAGGTAGGTAGAAAGCTGGATCATGTATTCTCCACTATTCTACTATTTTCCACTGATTGTAATATGAAAATTTCCCCCTTTCTTACCTGAAATATAGTTACTATATCCTATTAGGGTATTGCAAAAATAAGCCATAATATTATGTCTCAGAAAACTTGCATTTTTTTCCCTTCTCATTTTCTTTTCTTTAATGAGGATGGAAAAAGAGAAAAGCAAAACATAATTAGACTGAAATTACTGAAATTATGTATTAACTTAAAAAAAAATCCACTAACATCATACTTAAGGACTAAGTTTAAACAAAGGGAGAAGTAAATATGGGACATGAAAATAACATTTCAGAATGCTACTGCCTGGGTACACTACACTTGTTTTTGTTGTTTTTGAATTAAAAATATTAAATTCTAAAATTTAAAGTGACATTTTGTGGACTATTATGGATGACTAACCTTAAACTCTTCAAGAATAGCCAGGCAAAGTGACTTACCAGATTTTGCTGACAAAGCCAATAAAATTGCTGGAATTTCTGAGACATGAGGAGCTGAGCACTTCCAACAGCACTTCGGATCTTACCTAGGACTAAATATACAGACAGATTATTACCAATAAATGGTTTTTGGCAGTAAATACAATATCCAGCTCAAAAATATGCAGCTGAAAATCCTGTATATTTTAAAACGGAAGTAAATATTTGGTTTTGTTGTACATAAATAATTCTTTAAAAAGACTGAAGTATAGCAATGCTCTGTGGCACCTTATCTTTTGGCAATAATGAATGAATAATAAATGATACATTAATAAGTCAAAACAGCTTAGACTTTACTTGCTTAAGGAAGTAGTAAAAACCAAGGGACTATATTCAGCTTCCTGAAGTGGGCATCCATCCATTCACATGTCTTTGAAAACGCTCCTAAATGTCAAAGTAAATGTCACCTCTTCCGTTTACATTTGCTCATGTAAATTGATAGCTGTTGATATTGTCTTGCCTCAAGAACTAGTTGGATGCCTGTTCCTTCTGATGTCAAAGGCACATGTACCTCAGATTATATCCTCTGGTCCTGCAATTGCAAATTACTTCACTCACTACACTTGCGAGGAGAATCCCTGGGTGAGCCCTCTTTATCTGTTCTGAGGGTAAAGTTATTACATTCAACTGTAATATAATAGATTCCTACCATAACGATTAGATCCTCACAGGAATTATGTCTCTGAGACATGTTTTGGTACACCCACTAGGAATTACAACTTGTCTGCCCAGGAAAACATGCAAAGTCCTCAGCACAGGAGCTTCAGACGAAGTGGGACACAAGCAGGTGCTCCAGGACTTTGCTGAACCAGGATCAGCCCCACGGACGTGTAGGTATTTCCTCACTGTCCATGTATATGCCCTTACAGTATGCACTGGGGAAAGGGACCAAACTCATTTTACTTGACTTTGCTTCCAAGAGCCATCTGTCTGAATGAAAATTTTTGAATGCTTTATAATCAGTGATCTGAGCTCAGCAGTTCAGCCATGTTAGGCACTTATTTTTAGATGAGCTGAATTTCCTCCTGGAGATGCCTCTGTCTTTCTATTGACAGTAGTGCCTAAGGGGATTGGCTTATCCCTGGGAAACTAACTCATCCTGACTCCCACATTTGCTGGGATAAATACCGCACTTTGGTAGGTAGCACCATGCTTTTCTATACCTTCCTATGTATCTTTTCCTACACTTCTTTTCCTCCACATCCATCTCTATGAGGAAAAAGCAACATTTTAAAAAGCATTATAAGCTGTGGTGTTAACGAAAACTTTATTTTAGCTGGAGAATTTTCAGATCTTTAAATAATGTTAAAGATATAGAGAGGTGGGGTAAGGGTAGACAGGAATTATTCTGATATATTTTACTTCAATTCGGAGAAACCAAGTTTGATAATTCAAGCAGGATGGTGAGTGTGGAATAAAGCTACAGTAATACAGCACAGCTGATCTACAGCCCATGATATAGGAAACATTAAACTATGGCAGGGCTTAACATTTTCTTGTTATTTAGAGTACTGAAAACAGTACTTTGGTAGTAGGTTTTACATTTTAATTCTGCTTTCTCCAGACCGGTGAAACATCTGCTCACCTACAAGTAGCAGCAAGAGATAATTTGAAAGTTTTGGGCTCCAGTTAAAATCTCAGTAACTTGCAAGGCATGTGGTAATACGTACAGCTGTGATTCTCAAACTCCATTCCATTTTCTGTCAAACAGTACAGCTGTGCCACAACACTAAATTGAACAGCAATATACATAATTCATCAGTCCTGTGTAACATCCATTGTGAAAGGGTTAAGTGGCTCAGGGCTGCATGAGTAATTCACTGGGTTTTTTTTTTGTTCTGTTGGCCAAATGAAATAAAACATTTTCACTGGTTTGGGGTTTTTGATCACCAAACCCCTCACTTTCCTCTACAGTGTTACTGCCATACAGAAAGGAACATTTTGAGTGGTAAAACCTGAACAAACATAAAAAAACATAAATGAAAAAGAAATGTTTCATTTGATCTGACACAAATTGCTTCGATTTGGTTTTCAGCGTTTTTAATAAAGGCAATGACTTTAGTGTCAAACAGCCTCGTATCCTCCTTTTTTCTCTAGGTGATCGGTTGCATAGGACATTAGACAAACTCCCAGTGTGGGGTCAGAGGTCCTCCTCTTCCAGGATGAGGAATTGTGCTGTAGCAGGTCCCTGACATCACCTATTCTATGCTACGTTCAATGATTTACTGGGCAAAAAAAGAGTGAGGATAGTTCCACGAGCTGATGGTTGTCTTGCTTGTCTCTAGTGAGTAAAGTTCAGTTTTAGTTTCCTCTGCTGAATTTTACAGTTCATAGCTCAAATACATAGTCTGAGTAAGGGGCATTGGTGTTAGCTCTTCTGCAGAAATGTAGATCCTGACAGAATGTATATATGTCTGACATTTTCTAGTGAATCTCAGTTACCCAAACCCACATATTAAATAAACATTAATTTTATCTTCATTATCACGAAGCATCATGTCAACAAGCATTAGTGATTTAAAGCCCAGTCAGACTGGTGAAGACTTAGGCACTGGCCACGTAGCATTTTGGTGGGATACACATTTGTCAGGGGTATAAGGCTATGATGGTTGCATTTGCCACTGAGTCACAGTGCTGAATACACATGTATAATTACAGCCCTAGCATTTAGTAAAGATCTAACTCTATTTCCATTTTAATAAGTAAATCAGACGTAATAAAACACAGAGGTTAGAATCCCTCATATTCATGCTACCCTGCCTTGCTGTAATTAAATTAAAGTATTAAAACACTTCAACTCATAATCTTTAGCACAATATTAATAGACATCCAAAGCCTTGTTATTAATTTCATGCATTGGGGAATTATTCTGATGAGTGCAGATTGATTATCTCCATGAAAGAATGATGAATGTTAGAGACTGGAGAGATTGAGATGTTTGGTGATGACTAGAAGATTTTTCTTGTAAATAAATGATGATAAAATCTACCAATACACATAAATAGACATAATCTTCATACAATCCATATACCTCCTTTCATTAAGATAATGTTGTATGTGCCCAAATGTCAGGAAAGAGTCTCACAACCTTAATTCTGCTCCCTGAAGCATATGAAGCACTCCATTTTTGTTGTGCAGTCCTGTATGGCTTCAGCCCTGAAGATATACAAAACCCTGACCATGACTTCCGTAAAAGCAGACTCAGGATTTACACCCTGGTTAGAGACTGTGTAAACTGCACAATTAACACAGTGGTGTCTTTTCTCCTGGATGTGTGTAATTGCTTGAGAAATTCTACAAAACCTTGTAATCAAAAATGATTTCATATCACAAAGGTAGAGGGGGGAAAGTTAGGTCTATATTGATGAAATCGATTATAATCTGATGCTGTAATTCTGATCTTGACAGGTTAAAAGCTTTGCTCAATTGTGCCACTGCTGCACCAGCAGTGGGAAACTACTAACAATCAATCTGCTTCTGGCATTCATTACTGTTTATTTAAGTGACATGTTTTAATTTAAATTTTCATTCCATTTGATCATTCCATTTTCCTGTTATACTTGTAAATAAATTACTCCACAAACAATCTGAGAAAATATGCCTGGAAAAAATATTGAAACTGGCATTTCACCCTCCTAACTCAAAGTAGGGCATGATATTTGTCTAATGTCTAAAGCTAAATTACTACACTTTAGAAATATCACTTTCACTATCAACAGAGCATGTTGACATGATGACACAAAAATAAATATATAATGGTCAGATGGCATTTTAGGACAAAACAGCCCCCATCTGGTAGTGCTCTGGAGGGTAATGGGACCCTTGTTCACCAGCTGGGACCTGCTGCAAATTTGCTTTTTACCTCAACAAAGCTAAGTTCAAAAAGGAGAAAATTTCAGCAGAACTATACAAATGCTAGGAGGAATTCTTGGGTGCCACGCTGTAGAACTTTACAGACTGTTTCAGTACAGTTAAGACATTCTTTAGTCATTCACAACACTCTAACTGGAAATTTCAATAGTTCCTGAAGGACAGGTTTGTGAAAAGCATTAGAAAATTATGTCAGTAATTTCTCTTTGGTTAAAGGATAACCTGTATTTGGTCAAACACCTAAGAAAGCTTTTATGGATAATTAATTCATGAATATACTAAAATCAATTGGTTGTGAGGGTTTTGTGTTGATTTTTATTCCCCTGAAATTATGGGAGATTTTACTCTGTGTTTTCTATCACTATTCAGCCCTGTTAGTAAAGCCTTTGCAGTACTGTGGAATATGGAATTGAAGATTGAAGGGAATGGAAGAGAAAGGTGAGCTCCCAGTCTAACACCTTTATTTTTTTCTCCCACTAGAGATCACCTTGTGGATACTAAATTCTCCTGGGCAGAGGATTTTTTCCTTCTCCTTCCTTTCTGTGGGAAACTTTTACTTTGCTATGCAAACTATGTAAACAGTAAGATAGGGTTTTTGTAAATAATCTCGTATCTGGTATTTTTCACTTATGTTATGGTGTTGTAACAAAAATAAAGATTCATTCTCTCTCTGGACTCGCTTGTGGCTGCATCTCTGAATTCCCCTAAGCCTGCTACATCACCTTACTGCTATGCTAGCAGAGCTCCTAACCATGATGCTGAAGTTACCAGCAAAACAACCTTTCTGCTGGCATAGTTTATCCTATAGTTAATTCTTGCACCTATCTAAGGATTTTAATGTGAGAGTAATCTCTTTGGAGCTGTTCTCCATGATGAGGTATTCTAGTGGCCAAGCATGTGGCACCCAGAAGCCCAGGGTGTTGTCTTCTTTCCTCTGCCAGACCCTGCCTGCAAGCTGTGGGCAGGGACTGCGGCTCCCTCGCCCTGCTCCGCTCTCCCTGCTCCCTGCACTGCGCTCACGGGAGGCAGAGTCCTGACCCTCTCGGTCTCCAATAGCTTTGTGACACTTGAAATTGTTTTTCTTGTCATCACCTAGACACCAGTGATAGCCAAACCCATTTTCAGCGTGTAAAACTGAAACTCCAGTCAGCACCCGTGAGAAACACACATCTTTGCGTGGAGGCACCCTGTGACTGCAAGTGACCAGATGTCTAACCCTGGGAACTGTTACAGCCACACATCTATATTTTTTACATATATAAATATATATATATAGATAATAAACAGTTACAACACAAATAACTGCCCCCACAAACAATATAACTTTGCAGATATTTCAAAATAAAATTCATGGCAACTGACCAAATAAACAAATTCTTTAAAAAGAAGGAGAGAGAGGTTATTTTTGCTGCAATTATTATCTTCTGTTTTGCTAAGACCTGATGAGTGAAGTTCTTAAAACAACATTATGAGAGAAAACCTACAGCGAAAGAAAAAATCAATATAGCAATCAGACAGCTTTTGGTGATCTCAGGGCTGTTGTGTTAATGCCAAAAATGAAATTGTTTTCTAAAATGCAGTTCTATTCTAACTGTTCCTGTATTTAAAACAAAATAGAAGTTGTATCATAAGGACAGCCTTCTCCTATAAGATGCAAAGCTATATTTGACCTTCAGGTACAATTAATATACCCGGGCCAAAAAAAAAAAAGATTCAGCATTAAGGATGACAGTTTGAATGTGCAAACTTTGCTGTGAAATGTTTTGGGAATAGGAGTCTTGCTGGAGAATGGAAAAGCATATTTATTTGCTTTTGGCTCAGCCATTTGCATGTATTTTGTTCAAGGAACTGCCAAATGTTTAAATATATCAAGATACATTTCATGCTGGGATATTATTAAACTTAAGTTCTGGAGGATACACACCTTACAACCTCCATAGCTCAGACTGGGGATAAAAAATGTTCTAAAAACTCAACAGGAAAAATAATTATTCACACAGAATTTTTAGAATGCTGTGAAGCTCATCCTCCTGGTGAAATTAATTCTTTGAAAACTTCCTTTTACTTGATGTAAGTGTTGTTAGATGAAGAGATATCATTTAAAAAATAAACACAATTTGAAAATTATTTCAGGAAGTCTCTTGAAATGAGTCACATACAATGGAAAATCAGAACTTTGGGGTTCATTTTTTACAGTCAGCTGAACACAAATTTCTGACTTTGCAAACACTATGTAGACCTGTTCTACAACTTCTTTTGATGCCTTGAATGGCCACCTAGAAACGGAGACTAGACAGGAGTAAGGGAATAAAGGTAGGTATTTATTTGAAAGGCTTTCAAAGGTAAACCCTGGGGAGCCAAAGGCTACATCCAAAAAGGACCCCCAAGATGAGTCACGAGTTCTTCACACTGTTATAGGTTTGGTCCATTTGCATATCAGCATAAATTCGCCAGTTAAAACTTTAGCTAATGATGTAATTTCTCCAAGCTTACCCTCCCTTCTCAAGATGCTAGTTTACACATTTTGGACCTAGGACAGTCTGGGTGTCCTTGGAGAGCAAACCTAGAGAGGCTTTGTTATGTCTATCTCAGCATGAGAGAACAGAAGTTAACAGGCTGCAAGAAACTTCAGAGTTACACACTAGGCAGTACAGGATTTGAAAAATATTAAAGTTAAAACCTAAGGCATCACTTTAACCTATTAGGGAGGTCAAAATGTTCCCCTAAGCACAAGTAATTAAACCCTTTTTGTTAGTTTAAAAAAAGAGATTTCAAGGGTTTCAGTTGTATTTTATCAACTCTGTTATCAGGGAATTGTTCTTTCTTTTTCTCTTCCAAATTAGACTCCCTCTACAAACAAGGAAACAAAATCCCAGTACTCTCTTTTGTTTTTTGACTGAAATATTCCAAGTTAAAAGGGTGCCACTAACTTCAAATATTAATAAAAATTACTGAAGTCCATATTGTCTTCATGTCCTGTGTACAGTTTACAGAAAACTACCTTCTTGATTGCCATTTCACCGTGCAGCAAGGTGTTCCAGAGTATTTCTGGAGTGCAAGAGTATAGGTTCACATGATGGGAAGGAGAATGGCTCTGCAGCTCAGAATAGGTAGCCAGCTAAAGTCAGGTCATCCAAGTTTTCCTTATGTAGTACCCAGTTTCATATTCCAAAGCATAACAGCTCTGAGTGCTTCTCCATGTCTCTGAGTGAGGGAGGAGTGCTGATGTGAGTGTCTTTCCATTGTGCATTTCCTAAGGCTGCAGGTTTGACTAGGGCTGTGCAAAAGGAACAGCTAGCAGAAGGAGGAGGTAGGAGAAGTCCAGCCTTGCCTGCAGACTCCTCACTGGGACAGAGAGGGGCTAATGGCCTGTGTATTTCTCCCCTTTGCTCCCTAATGATCTTACTCTTTTGAAGATCAAAGTCTTGCTCTTTGAACTTCTGCTTCGGACTGAAAATACTGATGTTCCTACATCAGTAACAGGTGATCTGGGAAGAAGGGGCTTTGGGATTCTTAATGATGGCATTGAAACGTCAGTATTCAGTAGTGATAAAATGAAGTACTGAGGAATAATCATTATGAAATAAGGCTTGGAAATTCTTCCACAGGCTAATCAAAGCAAAATATTGTTGTTATTTAACAGTCTCTAGGAGGGTATTAAAGTCTTCACAGACTTTAATGGAAGGGGAAAATTCTGAGGTCTGCTCTGCCATGATGAAAATAAGGACAAAACCTACAGTCCAGAAAGCACCAGAGCCTTATGCACCGCCCCACCCCAAATCCTCTGTTGGTACTTGGCAGACTTGTGCACAATACAGCAGAGAAATATGACTGTAAAATAAAAAAACAATGACGTAAAAACATAGACATTCTTTGTTTTGAAAAGGTCAGTGCAAGAAATAGAAATTGGCCTTTTAGTCACCATGCTGGCCTGACTCAGGACCTGAGGGTACATCATAGCAAGGACTCATTGAGGGGGAAAGAAGATGACCAGGAAACAGCACTCAGAGGTGATGGTGAAATTTGTAAGAGTGCAGGGAAAGATGCTAGTAAGAAAACTTAATATGAATTCATTTGTGATCTGAGAAAAATCTCTGCTGAGACAATAACTCAGATTGTCAGGGATTGAAATATTTATAAAACTGAGCCTGAAGAACAAGGATAATTGACCTCAAAGGGAATCACAGGGAGCTGGCTACTGAGTCCTAGGACCATTTTGATATATTACTATCATTAGCACTGTCTTGGATCTTGTTCCAAAATAGTCTACATTATTTTTCACTTTATCCCATCACTCCTTTCAAAGTGTCCACAGGACATGAGAGAATAATAATGATTCTTGACAAAATTGTAATAAGAAAATGCAGATGAATTTTCTAATAATGCATATGCCTGTCTAACTGCAGAAGTGCTTTAACTATTGTTCTTGCCTACTACTGCTTTCTGTTCTTCCAGCAGGCTGAAGTGCCTGTAAAGGAATGGAAACATTTTTAAAATGGCTGCTCACTAACAAGAGGCAAAATCACAGGTTTCAGGAAAAGGGCAAAACAATGTTCACATAGGACCACCCTGTGTGCCCTGGCAAAGGCTCAAGCACTGGAGCCATACAAGTGAGTGGGATGGATGTTGGAGCTGTGGATGGAGCTATTGCACCATCTGAGCTCTGTGTAATACCAGACTTTGATCCTGGACTGGACTCTAGAGTTGGGTCTTTATTTCCACAGAACCTTACTCTGGGAAACACTATCTTGTGCAGTCAGTTGCAGGACAGTGTTCTTGTATCTTATGGTTCTTTGCTCCTTGTAAGAGACGGTCTGAAAATCCCTCATCTGCCTCACAATCATCAACTGGGACAGAGACTGAAAACCCTAAAAACCCCAAAAGGAAAAGAGGGCTTTTGCACAGGGGTCCTGGCCTGGCTGCAGTGGGATGTTTGCCAAGTGTTGCCTGCAGGTGCACCCACTGAGCTATGGTAGGAAATTAGTGCGGGTCGCGGTGTGCTGTTCTTGCTGCCTAGGCGGGAAGGACTGCACTGAAGCGAGAAGGAATAACCTGTCCTGTACACCCATATCCCAGAACAACGGGCCCTGACAATAATAGTTGCAGATTTCCTCACCTCCTGGCCAGTTGCCCCCCACCGCTTTCGAAAAAGACTCTAAAGAGACTTTCTGAATTAACCCTGATGAGATCTCCCCATGGATGCCAGCGAGTCTGTTGGCTGACGACCACGAGCACTTCGTCTCATCTGTTGGTAGCTATTCCCCCCTCTCTCTCTCTCTTCCTCTCTACTTTGTTTCTTTATATCTCTTTCTTTCTCTCCTCTATCGCATAATCATGTTGTTGGCACTCAATAAAGGTGCACTGTTTGATTAAAACTGAAATCCCCTTTGTGTCTTTTGCACTCTGAGATCAAATGAACCATCACGACCCTCGCTTGTATTAGCGGATCGTGACACTCCTACAGAATGAGTGAGGAGAAACCACAGCTCACAGATTTATCCTAACAGATTTCTTATTTTAGTAATCGTCTATAAGAAAAGATACTGAAATGTTCTTACTTTCTTCAGAAAGATCATTTTCTTCTGCTTCTCTTTCCATTTCTTTGCACCATCCTTCCATTCTCTTAGTTTCAGTGTGTAGTAACTTCATAAACCAAGATCCGTCCCGTCGACAAGGAGACATTCGACCAGTCTCTACTGTCTCAATGGCTGGCTCTAGCCAGGGTTCTGGTGGTGGAAGGTTTGAGGTGTCAACTGGGGTCCTATAATCTTCTCTGTAGCTGAACAGTCCCTGTGTCCGTACAGTTCTCACTGCACTATATTGGGTGGGTGTGCTGGGCTCTGAGTGCTGCTGGAATGACGAGCCGAATTGAAGTCCCTTATCCTCCATGGTGATGTGTCCTGGAAAACCCTCCAGTTCCAGGTCAGCCTGGACAGCTGCTGTTACACTGTTTGAGCGCTTGAATCGTCCATGCCTTGGTGAAGAGGGAAGAAAGAAAAGATATTAAGACATAAAAATAACATATGTGATAGTACAGAGGCACAGAATAATGTTTCAGTGAGTGGATTCTGTTCTTCTCATTGGACTTTATGTTAAACATTTTTTCTTTGTGCATATCTCACTAAAATTAGATGATGAGTAGCAACAGAGGGGAAAACCAAAATACATAGTGGAATCATTGATCTAAGCAAGAGTACAAAAGAAAATAATTTAAATTATCTCTGGAAGCAAATATTGATTTATTCTCATACTACAAAATAACATGTATCATTACTAAATCAACTGGAAATAACTAGCAGAACTAGAACTTCCTGATAGAAGGCTGTAAAGAACATATAAAATTTTCAAATGTTCAGAATTTTAAGTAGAGAAATCTGAAAATCTGCTCAGTTAGGACTTTTGAGAACCCTGTAATAAAAGAAATATAGTATCAGCAGGTTTAAGACTGTGGGTTGGAGGTCTTTTTTGTCGTATAGGATGCCCATTAAAGATTGATATTCCACTGTTATATGACACCAAATAACAACATTTTAGAAAAGCTTTGTGTTAAAAAGTTAGATAGAGAAGCAAAGATTATTTGTGAAACCTTTTTCACATTTGTGCCTATTGTTTCAAATTACTTCTAGTCAATGATGGCAAAAGGCAATTAGCAGCTAGATACTCTCAGACAGCTGCTGTGAAATGAGATAATGGTCCCAGTCCAGTACCTGACAAACAGTACCTGCCAGGGATAACCTGTGGGGCAGTATGTGGGCCAGCAGCTTTACAAAACTAGAGAAGGACTGAACAAATCAAAAAGCTACTTCAGAATAAAGGTACCATCCTAAGATTGTGTCTCCTTGTAGGGACTGGGAAAGCCTGTATCAGCATGAGGAGTCTTATCAAAGGAAGACTGTTCCAATACTCAGCTCTTAGTATTTATTCTGTCAACAATGAAATTATATTAAGCCACTACTTCAATTTAATACTTTTACTTCCTTCCCTCCAATTAAAAACTGGAAAGTTAGGTAAATGTGAAGCAACTGCTAAGTAATCTCCACAAATTTTACCAAATGACAAGCACGCATACAAGAAATTTGGCTTTGTGAATTATTTAGTGGCAGCACTTGCCAGGTGTTTGTTATTAACTCTGTTTACAAATGTGTGTTGTGTTATGAAAGACTACAGATTTTTGAACATGCTTAAATTACCGTTTTTCATCTTCCACTTGTATTCCAACAGAGTGGTATTCCCGTAGGCCTCTGCTTTCAGTATCTGAATCAGTTGCTGTTTCCACCTAATTCAACACAAAAGATACATCTGCAGAGTGAGCATTGACAACTCAGCACTATTTCTACACACACTCATTCAAAATTAATCATATATTTCATCTCTTACTGCTAAGAAACACCTAGCACAGTAAAATAAATGCAATAGGTATTCAGCCTGGTATCATTGTTTTGGTGCTGTGTCTTATTGAAGTTTTCCACAAGTACTTCTGCCATGTAATTCCCTATTTCAAACCCAGAAGTAATTACTCAGTTTGGTGGAAGCAGGGAGTAACCTTGGTCTGGAAGGGCTGTTCTTAGAATAAGGAATCCACAGGGTAACCCCTTTTTATATTATTATAAACCAGTCTCATTATACTCCTTGATTTACAAAATAAAATAAAATCTCAAGTAGCCCCATAAGCTTGTGAGTGATAAAAAGAAATGGAGCAATGAAATTTTATCGACAACTGTGTTGACAAATATAAAACCATTAAATGATATGAGGGATACAGCAGAATGCCCTATCTCACCTTTTTTAATAACACAGTCCTGAAAATGCTGTATCAAGCAGGCAATTTATGTGCTTTTTATAGTATTCCCATCTGAAATATACTTACCAAAATATATTCACGGTAGTCTCCTTCATGACTGAGACTTGCGTTTGCAAGTTTCTGTGGGATTTTATATAGCACTCCCCACCACCACACCGCCCCCAAGTCTTTGACACAGACAGAGCAAGTGCTGCAGTATGCAAATTATACTGAATCGAGGGAGAGGCAAGCAAAAAAGAAAAAGAGTAGAACTGACTTCTCCTTCTGAATGATATTTTCACTGTTAAATAAAAAAAGTATATTAGCAACCAGCTTTTCAATATGCACACTCCATTTGTGAATTCAAAGAATATATCTGATGATAAAGATAAGAAAAGTTTTACCCTTGCAGCAGTCACAGGCATCTCTGGAAAGAGCCTGATGGTCTTTGCAGCTGTGTCTCAGCTGCACAGTCCCAACCTCACCTGGTTTCTGAAAGGATGCAGAGACAAGGTGGGAGGAGGGTGGGAAATGAGTGCATATGCAGACTATACATCTTGAAGAAGGAAGTTGGTGGTAACTTTTCCTTCCATCTTTAAGCCATAGCTCAGTGTACATTCACATGGAAGGGAATTCCAGCCAGCAGTTAGTACATGTTCATATTTACCTGTGTGTGAGTCTTGGAGATGTTCACGAGAACAGCTAGTGCAGGAACCCTTTAGTAAATATTAATGGCATGCTTGAACTGTACAGTGTAGCACCAGGCATAGGTGTGCTAAAATCTCTGGCTATGAGTGTGACAGCAGTCTGGGAAAGACACATTTCCCAGAAATTCCCTTTATTCTGCATAAGGTCTAGGGCACAGTGCATGCTGCCATCTGTCTCCATGCTGGCAGCTGCATGGAAACTGGCTATATTCACTCCGATGGCCAGTGCATTGAGAGAACTGAAATATCAGACTTGGTAACAGTCTCCAGAATGTGGTGTTGTCAGTATAAAAAGAAAGATTCCTCTTGACGTTAGCAGTAAAAAAAAAAAAACCTCAACCACAGAGGTAGCAGCTTGGAGGAAAAAAAGCCGGAACAACCAACTGAAATGACAGGCAAATTGGTTTCCTAGTTAAGGTGGGTCTTGACTGCAACATGAGTGAGAAGCTTCAGCTGCTTGGGGGCCACAGTCTCTGAAAGAACATTGCTCTAAGCAAAGCAGCCATGAGGTCCAGTTTTTAACACAAAGAGATATCTATCTATCTATCTATCTAATCAGGAAGGACAGAGTTATTTATAGCACAGTGTCCTAGGGTGACTTTATGATGCTGCATTCCCTATGGTCTGCCCTATGCCAGACATGAGTTCTGTGCCTTCAAGGCAGACCCAAAAGACGGGGGAGAGCCGGTGGAATTCTTTCGGTGGTTTGTGTTCAAAGCAGAGATAGCTCGCTGGCTTCTTCTTCTCTTCTGGACTGCTCAGCAACACCAGAACATCACCGGGAGACCTTACACACCATGGCCCGGAGGGGCCCACTTCGAACCCCAGCTCCGGAGAGGAGAAAGCCACACCCACAAAGGACTCTCAAAACTACCCAGGTTCTCTCCACAGCGAGAGATATTATTTAGCATTGTTCTTTTTTCTGTGCCTGCGTGCACTTGTTAAATAAATAGTTTTTTTCACTTTTCCTCCAGGGAATTTCTTCCCGAACCTGTCAGGGAGGGGCGGCTGAAATCTGCCTTCTTAGGAGGGGATGTTCCTTTCAGAGCATTTCCCTTAATTTGTCTCAAACTGGGACACACAGAAGAGTCCAAAACAGCCTTAAATAACAAATTCTAGTCTAAGTGACGGACTAGGAATTCACCTAGTCCTTTCAGTGATTTGATGAAAGTTGCATATAAAACATATTAGTTTCCTGAATTAACTGGGCAAAGAATGAGACACTCATGCAGGCTGTTGGGGGGGGAGCAGAGAGGCAAGTTTTGACTGCTGCAATGAGACCTCATGCATGGACATGTTTTGAAGAGTGAACTCAACTTATTCTCAGAGGTAGGGGAGATGACTGAGAGAGGACCTTATGGACCTTATACATGTCCACAAGTATCTGAAGGAAGGTATCAAGAGGATATTTCCAGGCTCTTCTCAGTGGTGCCAAGCAATAAGACAAGAGGCAATGGGCAGAAATTGAATACAAAGAACTCCTTTACTGCATGAGTGACTGAGCACTGGAACACTTTGCCCAGAGAGGTTGTGGAGTCTCCCTCACTGGAGATATTCAAGAACCACCTGGATGCAATCCTGTGCAGTGTGCTCTGAGATGACCCTGCTTTAGCAGGAAGGTTGGAGCAGATGACCCACTGTGGTCCCTTCCAACCCGACCCATTCTGTGACTGTGTAGCGAGTAAGAGCAAATAGCACAAAATGCTTAGACTGCAGCTCCTGGTGTCACCTGTGGGAGTGAGGAAGCAGGAAGATGATGTCTGAGGTGGGTAAACATTTTCTGGAGGATGTTGTTTGATGTTGAAATCTATAACAACATCTGGAGTTACCAGGAAGTCTAAACTGTTGCAAAGAGCTATGGTACTGGGGTTCACGCCAAAGCAACCAGTCAGTCTGAGTTAAGTCACATAATTTAGGAACAGAAATTTCCCAGAGAAGTTGTGGATACCTCATCCTTGGAAGTGTTTTTGAGGCCAGATTGGAAGAGGCTCTGGTCCAGAGAAAGGTGTTCTTACCCATGGAAGGGGGTTGTAACTAGATGATCTTTAACATCCCTTCCAACCCAAACTATTCTATAATTCTATTGTATTTTATTATTCTATTGGACTGGGTCCAAAGGAAAAGACCAACATAATTTCATATTACTTCCACTTGTTGATCAAGTTCCTTTAACTTGTTCAACTGAACTGCAACTCCAGATGATGGTGTCAGTCATGTGGGCACAGGCTCCACAGGATTACAAGCCTTAAGGTTTGACAAGGGAAAAGAGGTTTGTGGGTGGCCAGACTGAAGACATTGCGCAGATGGGAACAAAGGATTTATCAGGGCCTTGTGCTCACTCACAAGACTCAGTATGGAAGGACAGGACATTGTGTGCCAGTTCAGACCTGAGACAAAGCCAGAGAGATGAAGCCAAGCTGACATCTCCACACATGTCAGTCTTTGCCTTCAGCCCTTTCCAAAGCACTGCACTTCCTTCATAGAGTTATATCCTTAGGATAACCATTTGGATGTAATGTGCTCCTTGGTACCTAGGCAGTGAGTCCCAAGATAAGAGGTGTAGGCCAAATTCCTCAACACAGAAACAGGGTAAGGAGGGTCAATGGTATCATACTCATGAGGGTAACACATGGCTAGTAACACTCTGGAGGTGAGCAGTGGGCAATGGACAGAGAACAGACTTGCTTTCCACAGAGATGTCTCAGCAGCTCAGACATACTGTTGTTGTAAACATGGTGGTCCAGAGATATAAACAAGGAAAGGCCCCTACGGAGAACATCAATTGGTCCCTCAATTTTTTCTGGAACAAAGCAGGCAGACTTGCAACATGCACTCTTCTTCCTTACAGCATATCAAAAACATACCTGTTTTCTCCAGCTGCATTGTTTGCTTTAGTAAGGAATAGCAGGTCTTTTGAACTCTGCTTCTGATGTGTGGAGGCAGATTTACCTTTTCTATTTGGAATGGGCTGGTATCTTTCTATTGATGCAACACACCGAGAAAAAGTCTTTTTCATCTATCTGTTTTCAAGTGTTTTCTTACTGGCATTTCACCTGGAGATATAATCCTGAGTAATTTACTCAGTATGCAATTGACACCTCGAATTCACAGGCACAAATGAAGTAATATGATCTAAAATTTTATTCAAAAAAATTATCAGAAAGATGATGATCCAGGTATCAAAATAAAATGATATTACTTATCTCTAAATATAAACTCTTGCCAAATTATCCTTCCCTCCAGCTTGCCAAGACTGACACTAACTAAATGACCTGATGATTGCCTTGATATTTTAATGCCTTCATTTTCTCACTATGCCTTGTAACAGCAGGAGAATGCCAATTTTGTGTGTCTGTGTGTGCAGGCAAAATCTAGGATTGTAAATATTGTAACAACCAACAAAATGTAAAATGGAGGCAAATACCAACACAGGCAAAAGTGGAAAATAAGACAGTCATTTGCAATCATAAAGAAAAAAATGAACAAATAAATCACATTGTTCTATGAGAGATATTATAAAGACTCCTGCTAGAAAACAGCAGGAAACTCTTTAATCAGATTGCCCAGGCTAAACTCAAATGAGCAGAGGATAAAAAGTAATACATTTGGTTTGATTGTGTGACTTTTGAAACTCAAATAAATCTTACTAAATCTGTTGTTATTCTCGATTCATTATTGTTTTAATATTTACATGGGTTCTAAAAGCCTTAATATTTTCAAATTGGCCTACAGTCTCTGCAAAGCAAAATAATGTGAAAAATTTTATCTTTATATGTTTATGATGGAGTTTCACACAAAAGAGGAAAGAAAAAACACCCAGTCATACCAAAAGCAGAAGAAAGGAGTAGATCTAATACAGTACATCATCTTTCTTTCTCATTGCAAAAAAGAACTAAAAGTTCCTTAAAAATTGGCATTTTATGCCATGAAAAATGTTGTCTTATGTGCTTATGTCCACTAGACTTATAATATTTATAGCAAATGTAATGGAGCACTTTGAGATTATTTCCATCTTATCAATGATCCTTGTGAGTCCCTTCCAACCCAGGATATTCAATGATTCTATGATTCTATGTCTTACCTTTCACAAAGACATAACCATCCCCTTCACATTCCTTTAATGAAATTATTCATCCCTTCACCTTTCTTGCTGTCGATACAAGGAGCAGACAATACTATTAATCCTCAGAGATCAGTCACTGCTGACTGATACAGCTCTAAATTTGAAAACTAAGTATCAGATACTAACACTGTCTTGGTAATAAAGGATCCACAAGTAAATTATATGAACACGCAATTATTTGAATAAATGCAAATCACTATTGCAAGTAACTTGCTTGTTATAATCAATCTCAGTATGCTTATAGGCCCTCATGCTAGCAAAGAATGTATGAACTAAATTATACCTTCGAAGTATTTACTATGCTTTTTTAGATAATAATTTAAACTATTAAAAAAATTATTTCTGTATTAAAGCCTTATTTTGCTGTTAAACATGAGCACTGCAACATAACATTGCAGCAGCCCAAGAATTCCAGTCTAAGCTTCTATACATACTGTCTCTAAGGTAAACTTGAAGTTAATATATTCAATGCATAAGAAAACAGATTTTAACCTGTTGACTTTTCCTTCTCTCTCATAAACATTAGTAGTAAGAGTCCTTCAGGCCACATTATCTCTCCCCATGCAACTTCACTGCCCTCAATGGGTTTTCACTGCTGTAACCAATTTATTCTATAATTAGAATTTAATAAACAATCTCTCTGATGATGTACAGGAAGGGGAATAATTCACCCTTCCTCTTTTGCATAGGCTTCTCAGTGACAAGAAGACTAAAAGAGAGTGGAAAACACTACTTTTTCTACTTTTGACACTAGATCAAGTACATGTAATTGTGAATTCAGATAAGCATGCTTAGGTGTGGGGAGATCTTATTCGTATGCAGTGAGTTCAAAGCAGGAAAAACACTTCAAATAAAACTACACTACTAACTGCTATTGCTTTCCTTAACTGATGGAATACTTTAATCAGCCAAAAACATACACTCTTTCAAAATAATTTTTACAAACCCAGCAAAATAAACCTATACTTTCACGCTTGTGAGTTTTTTTGTGTCTCACCACGGAGCTCCATTTTGCCATTCCGCTACTTCCCAGCTGAACATCTGGACTACTTACAAATGTGCCACAGCACAGTAAGGGCTAATTACCACAAGGAGCAGATTCAAAACTTCCTCTGATCTTTTAAGAAAGGACTTTTTACTAAAAAGACAAGCCAGACTTTAGAAATAGGATTTATGTCAAGCTAGTATGCGATTGTAGCAAGAAAATAATGTAGAGTCGAGGTTACTGATAACTTTTTTGGTGCATTTAATGCTAAGTGGCAAATTGCTCTGAACCAACAAATATTCACTGACTTCTCCAGGCAAAGGACTTCATACACTCCTCTCACAAAAGCACAGTCTAACAGTCATTTTAAGGAGGAGAATAAACAATACTTACTTCTATAACTTTGGATCATTTATGATCCAAAGACCAGTGTAATCAGCGCAAATATTTCTTTTGATTGCTGTGTATACACTGAAGTAGAGCACTGACAAAGAAGGTATAACCTAAACTGTACAAAGAAAATGTAGGTGCCTATCCAAGTATGTTTGCCATATGGGTACAAAATGCTTTATGTTAAAGGGGAATTCTAGTTTGACAGAGCAGAATATCATGAACAACATTTTTGCCATGTGACATGAATAATTCCATTTAAAAAAAAAAATATATACATAATGAAATTATCCAGAAGATCCCCTCTTGTCACAAAAAATTTAGGCAGGCCGCTATTGCACTAATCTCCCTGGATACGGCCTTTAATTTGTAAGAAGGATTTGTTTAATGTAGATTCTGGAGATTATAAAAAACCCACTAGGTATTTTGAAGCGTGATCTTCTGATGATAAATGAAGATGACTGAGTCCATTTTCTATGCTACAATTAGTGCTTGTCTCCAAAAATACCACCATGAATCAGCCTTCACACTTAAAACATTTCCATCTCATTTGTTTCCGGGGTTTCTGTTCATTTTGAGAAGCCTTGATGTCTTTTAAATGGACAAGAAACAAAGGAATGCATGTTTTGAAGTACTTGAAATAAATAAGGAGGAATTTCTTGACATGTTTTCTCATATATTTCACATTCCCAATGCTTTTAATATGAAATGGTTTATAACTAGAGCAGATTTTGAATGTTAATTATTAGCATATATACCAGGGTGTGCAAAAGAGTGAAGAAAATCCTGAAAAATATCTTAGCAACAACCTTGTTCTGTTTTAGTGCTTATTTTACTCTTAACAATCTCTACTCTCCATTTTAATTCAAATACATTGATTAGACTTTTGCTGTCATGATAGAAGATAGATATGAAGTTTACAGCTACTAGTATGACAAGAGTTTTGTTCTTTTTATACCCATATATTGATACAATTGCTGACTAAATTTTTAATCTCAAAATCAGTATTTTGAAACTCATTTGAACTTTTTTTTTGCCAGTGCCTATTGACATGCCTGACAATATTTGTCTTGATTTAAGTATGTCAGTGGAAAAAAATAAAACCAAAAAAGTCCCAAAGGCTCCCAGCTATTTTGTGGAAAAGCTTCATTTCTAAAGCTTTTATATTTTTTGTTCAAAATTCCCATCTGGGATAGGACTAACACACCGTGAGATGGATTAGTGTATCTGTGCTGTTCTCTGTCTCTGCAGATGGGTGCTACTGATGTTCAGCGCTTCCCTGGGAGCTTGGGTTCCCTGTGCAGGTGAATACCAACGCTATGGGCACATGCTTAGCATGCCAGGGCTTTTTAAAAGGACTTCTATTTATTTCATGTACACTACACAAATCATATATCTCAAAGACAATAGAGCCCTGCGGTGGGTCCATTGCATTTCCACTTGCAGCAGCACCGCTGCTCACTCTGTACCTTTGTTCCTCCCTGCTCCTGTATGAAGCTCTCTTGGCAAGCATTCTCCCATCAATGTGTTAAAGGAGTGGAGCATTAAAAAATGCACAAATTAACCATCCTGATAGCAAATTAACTAATGCAAATAAATGCAAATTCAATGCATTATCCTGGCATGGAATGCTAATGAGAAAACAAGTCATTTAGTTAATCAAGGAAATATGCAAATAAAAAACATCCTTTTTCAAGGTACTTTGACACAGAAGTTTAAAAGAAATTAAATACTGCAACTGTACTTTGAGTGCATAAATTACTATTTGTGTAGTTTGCAAAAAGAACATTCTACCTTGTGTTTTTATTCTGTACAGCTTGGCAATTGCAATATAACAAAATTTTCTATTTAGAAATACTGCAGAAATGTATTTTTAACACTAATGTGACACTTGAAGCTTAGTGCTGAAAAAAATCCCAAGCAACTAAATGTGCTCAGGATACTGCTGAAAATGGAACCTTATCTAATGCAAAATGGTACAACCAAGCTTGTATTTCTTGAAAGATGACAAACAGCTCACCCTTCTAAGACCTGCTGTTGCAAACAACATTTGCCTTTCTCCATGTGTGCATCTGAGGACCAGTGTTGCAGGCCAAGAGTCAGATGACAAGTTGCTATGGGAGATCCACTGCCTCCATGGAAATAATTGCACATGTGTTTTTGTGGATTACAAGCACATATTATTAAACACAGCACACATAAAGAAGGGTCAGGGCCCAGTGAAAAGTACTGGTCATCACCTCTAGTGATAAACAGGATCAAGCGATGTAATCAAAGTTCCAGAATTAATTTCTGGAATACCAGGACTGACCAAATCGAGACACCAACACTGATAAATACCAGTGTGCACAGTTGCTGCAAAGGAGAGATAAGAACAACACTAGGTACTATTCCTTTCTGAAGAGTAAGTTTCAGGTTAGGGGCTAAAAGGTACCAAAGATTTCTTTGCTGCTCCTTTGAACTTTTCAGTGTTATCTGCCAAGCCCATTCTCTGAACAATTTAGGATGCACTAATTACTTTGTAAAACATTTGAGAAGTAGCCATATGAATATTTTGCCATGGTTGTTAAATTGAATTCTACTCTTCTGCATCTGAACAATCAGAAGCAAATACTTTTATGTCAAGAAATGGACAAACAGCTTTCTGGCAAAGCTGATTCCTTCCCATTAGTCTAATGCATTATGGAACAGCAAAATTACAGTACACTAAAATGTTAACCTCTTATGTTCAATCAGCAGCTGTGACATGCTTAACCCAAACACTTTTATATGACTATATTATGAAATTAATGGAAATAGAATTACTTCGTTTTAAAGAAAATAATATACTTTCTTTTATATTTTTGTATATTTCTAATATATAGTCACTCACTGGGCTTTTTTACACAGACAATTACCTTCTCAAGATCTATGTTGATCTATGTTCCTTCTCAAGATCTATGAGACTATGCTTTCTCCACAACACCTATGTCAAAATAAATGTCAGTTTCTCTATAGCTGATCTAGCAAAAGTAAGCACAGAAGTGAACCCAGTGATGTAAAAGGGAATATTCAGCAGAACAGAAGCCTAAATTTTCTTCTACTCCTGTCTCAAAGGACTTCACATTCTCTGCAAGTTCAACTTTCCAATTTTTATTATTACTTGGTATTTCCTAAAGACTTGAACAAATTACCATTTCCAGCTACCTAGTACTTTCCATTTAGTAGAAGGAACAGCAATTAAAATTTGCATTTGGAATTGTCTTATTTCATTTGCCTGAAACAACAGAACTTGACTGAGCTTCCAGAGTCTGACACACATTTTTTCAGGTGAAATAAACATTGTGGGTTTTGATGGACAAATGGAAGAATGCTCAAAGGCTGTGCTTATTAATGTTTCATTACTTGCCATCTCTAATTATGCTGTATCTACACCAGAACATTTCTTTCTCTTTCTTGGTACCTTCTTCCCAGCACAACTAAAAGGGCAAGGGTCTCTTTTTAGGTAGAACACTTGAAGACTGAGTGGCTTTACACATTTTTCAAGGTCAAAAGAAAAATATAATGGAAAAAGTACAGTAAAGCATTTTAAAGCTGGTGAAATTCTATAAAAAGGACTGTGAATTCATGGAGGGAAGGAGATGAACATGCTGTTCACCTGTAGCTCTGCAGTATAATTTTCATATCAAGTGTTAATGACAGGTAACCTCCCTAGAGATTTATTCATTCATTTTCTCCCAGGTACAGTGTATTAGCCGAAGAATTTTCTGCACAGCCACGATGTGAATTGCAATTAACGCTAGGCAGCCAGGGGTTGTTTGTTAGATTATTAGAACATGTGAAGCTGAATGACTCATTCTATGCTATTTACAGAAAGAAGAAAAGCAATTCATCACAGACAGATGTTAACGATAGACTACCTGGATCCCTATAGAGGAACGCCGACTCTTAAGAAACTCCTCTGCTTTTGTCACTAGGATGGCCTTGTCACTGGTCCGTATGGAGGTGCTCTGGCTCTCGGCCGCGTGGCGCTGGGCAGCCGCCGTCTCCAGGGCGAGGTTCATGGCCTTGTTACTGTCCAAGCTGTCGGTGGAGTTGTACATCCCTCGCCCGTCCTGCGGCCACGGGGATATCCTCTGAGTCCGGCTGTCGTGATAGGCATCCTGGGTGGATTCTGTGCTGCTCTGTGCCGTGACGGAGATCAGTGGCTTGGAGGTGGTACGAGGGGGTACTGGTGGTGGTGTTTTTTTGTAACTTGTATAAGTTACAGCTATGGAAAGAATTAAAAGAAAAAAAAAAGGCAAAAAGCAAAAAGAAAAGAGAAAAAGAAAGAGAGAAATCAAGATTAATCTGATGGAAACTTGACAACAGAAATCACCTTAAGATTATGCTACTTAAAAATTACAATGGTGTAACATTATGCTCTTCATTAACTTCACTATTATTTGAAAGTGTCTCTCAGAGTCAGACGGGTATCCACAGAAACATTTTATTTCAACAAGGAAGAAGTAAGGGTTGGAAATGGGAGTCCCAAATTACAGTGAAGATGAGAGAGAGTTAGTGAGGATATGTGTGTTGAGACTTGTGCTGAGCGGGTACAACACTGGGGCTTCCGAGATTATGAGATAAAGCTCATAAGAGAAATAAAGGAAGATTTTTTTTCCCCTGTTCTTACCACCTGAACCACGAGCTTTGTATGGATACAGTATATTAAGAAAATAGCATCAATACACTGGAACAAAATATTATTCAGCAACTTCTACCAAATGCTATGCCACACTTTAACCTTTTTAAATCCTTCCAGGTGCACTGGCTGGAATTAGGGACGGTTGGCTACTTGTGCAAGAAGCATATATTTTAAAAATATTCACAATACAGTTAACAAAAGGAAATTCAAGGCATGTTAAAAATATTATAATATATGCAAAGCTATTAAGACTTTGATGAGCAGAGCAGTTCTGAGGCTGGTTTAACACAGATTCTGTCTTCCAGCATAAGGCTCAATAAAAATCCAAGAAAACTCTACAGATGCAGAAATGTGCCAATACTGCTTCCTTATAAAATTTTCATAGTGATTAATATTTAGTCATTAATATCACACTGATATTTTCTAATTGTCTAAGCCCACCATACACTTTTTTTTTGTACTAATAAGAGTATTTCTGTTGTAGAAGAGTATTTTCCCTAAAGCACATATAATTGTAATTAATAAAATTAGGAACTGATCAAAAAATTGCATTGTGATATGTATTTCTTTACTCCTGTATGGGGAAACCAAGTCCAATTCACTTCTTGTATAGTTACAGGAGTAAGTTTGCCTTTGTCTAGCGTTACTAAATGGATTGACATTGCAACAGTAACTCAGGTAACCTTGGAATTGGGGTTACTTGAGTCCAAAAAGGATTCTACAAGAATTCCTCTTCCCATTACATGCATATGGGCTGATGAGCAATGAAGTCAGCCTCCTCAGTTGTGTTTTTTGATATAAGGCTATGTTGCAGCTGTCTGGAGTGAAGAGATCATCTTAGGAATTAACACCTTGGACTGCTGAGTCTGTATCACCAGGCTAGCCTATGTGAACAGTGAGTCTAGAGAAAATGACTCTTAAATGTTGACTCTTGATAATCATAAATAAAAGTGTTATTATACACAAAAGAGAGCAAGGCAGAGCTAGGAAGTGAAAACCTTCATTTAAAGAACATTTTGAATTACTACTGGTGCCGCTCAATTCTGGTAGAGGTTTAGAGCCTTGCTCTGAGCTAAATTGCCCTGACAGAGTGAAACATGTAAAACACATGAAACATGCTCTTCAGAATCTGAGACTGTGCTTTTTTTTGAAGTGCTGTTTTGTTGTCCTATCATCAGTATTATCTCCTGTCAGTTTTGTAACCAGCATTTAAGAAGAATGAAAAACTCAGTATTTTTCAGATGCTTTAGGGAGTACAGAAAGTTCACAGAAGGGGGAGGCTGCAAAGCTTGGAAATTAAGAGAGTGTCTAATGAACTCAAGCAGTGGGTCTGAGGATGTTTCCACTAAGAGAGTTGTCATAACGCTGCTCCCACACCTTCCCCCTGCAAATGGAGATGCAAGTCATCAAAGTGCTGGGAAACATTAGAAATAGAGACAATGGGGTGAAATAGGGTGAATGATATGCAGCACAGGAAGCCAAGTTTACCTGTAACATAAGACAGGTTATCACTGTGATAACTACTTCAATGTTTCTTACATCTGTCGTCATGTAAAAGAATAGCAGCGAATGATGGAGCATATGGTTAATGTGATAATGAAACATCACAAGCAGGTACATCCCTACTACTGGAGCAGCAGATCACTTCTCTGTCTAACGAATATAAATGTTAAACTGCTGTTGCAACCCTTCATAGATGACTTAATCTTCATTTACATTTCTGAAAAAGAAAAATTCTCCTTGTGGCAAAACCAAAACAATTTCTTGCCTTTCTTTCTTCCCCACCCCCCCACATCCCCCCCACCTTTTTTCCCCCTAGGATTGAATATTTTATTCTGAAAAGTCTGATTATTTCAGTGAAGTGATGTGTTTTAAAGCCATCAAGTATTAGAGTAACTTCAGTATTCAGTATTTGATCACGAACACTAAACAGGAATTAAAAATCCCACAGATGTTCAACAAGTAGAAGAAACCAGGAGAAAGACTGGAAGTTTGTGAGAAACTGGCTACATATTTACAGTGAAATATGGCAGGAAGAAATCCAATTAATTCCTATACAGTCACAGAGATCAAATATTGAGCAGGGAATAAAAAAAATCCATCTCTACACTTTTAATGAGTTCATATTTGTAATAACAGTTTCAGAGACAGAAATCTGAGACTAATTGGAGACTAACAAAATCAAGTAAGAGGATAGAGACATGCATTTGAGAGTCAAATCTTGCTACCAAATTCTATTTGCTTTAATCACCCAAGTGGTTCTAGTGAAGCAAATGGGATAACTTGGCATGTGTTCCTGACTTAAGAGACGACTACATAACAGATTAGGGTTTTGTTAAAGGAGAAAGTAACACAGTAATCCATAGTTTACTGTTCATGCTTGGGTTTTGATCTCTAATAAATAAGTATTGCCTTAAGGTCTAAAGCATGAAATTTTATGTCACTTGCAAATTGTTTCCATTAATAATGGCATCTGGGAATATTCCTCTTATCAACAATAACATGTTTTTCTATCATGTCCAATTCTGGGTCCTGGCAGTTGTAAATACAACACATTATATATGGGAAGAAACATTTCCTTCTAATATAATATGAACTTTTTATTTATCATCTGCTTACGCTGATGGACAGGGGCTCCTGTCAGCTTTGCATCATTCTCTACCTTGTAAATTTTATTTGCCTTAGTAGTTTTTAGTCCAAAGCAAGCATATAAAACCTCCTCAGCACTGCTTTGTGTCTACTCCATTTTTTAATCCATCATTCTGCAAATTCCAGAGCTGTGGAGGATTTTGCTGGCCCCACAGAGAGTGTTGGTGCTGGGCAATGCAGTCCCGGGGCGCTGAGCGCTGGCTGAGGACAGTGCCCCATAGCTCCACAGGGCACTGGTGATGAAAACTGAACTGGGAACGAGGAGACTGGGATGGAGAATTCTTGTCTTCAGTGAGGACAAGCTGGGTGTCAGAGGCAGCACAACAGCAGGGGATGAGACCCAGCATGAGGCTGGGGTGTGAAAGAGCACAGCACCAGGAGGGCAGAGCCGTCTCAGGATGGTTTCAGACTGATTTAAATTGTGGACTTGAGCAGATGCCAGAGACCTGCTCCATGTTTAGACACATAAAACATCAATCCAGGATAGCCTCCTGTTGTTTCTGGTGCTGACCATAGATTTCTGGTTCCTTTAGTTTTCTGATTTCTTTAGATTTGAAGTGGTTTTAGTGTGCATGTCCTGAACATTCCTGATATTTCTCTCATCAGTGCTGCTGCTGAGCAACGAGGCTCAAGCAAAGTAAAAGCAACAGCCGTCTGCCATGCTGTTAATCACTTTGTAAAATCTAAAGCTGCTCTGAAATGCAAAGAAAAAGACAGTAGATGGCACAAGGCATAAATATGTCTTTTTCATGAATAAACTAGAAAAAGAAACTAACATTTTCTTTCCAGTTGTATTCAAAACCTATCTTGATATAGAAAACAGAATTTCTTTTTTGCCTAATTTAATAAAGTGGGAAAAATATTTTTTAAAGTTCCTAACATACATTCTGTCTCCATCTATTAGCTTATAATAATCAATCAAAAATTATAAAAATTGTAAAAACCAGTTCTAATTCTAAACCATATGGGTATTTCAGACTTCCCTTTGAATCAAAGTATTAATTGCTTAGGTGCTTGCCCCACTTCAATATAAACATGTGCAATTAGCTCCACTGGATTTTCTTTTAAGGAAGGACATTGTTAGAGAAATGGAGAGAAAACAAAATGGTTCTGTGCTGGTTCAGAGCGGGCCAGATTCAACAATGATGCAAGCCAGGTGTAAATTGTTCGGGAGAAATGAGCAGGTAGCAATGCAGCATAACATGCATTAAGTTGTCACCCAGTCAGGAAAAAGCGTAAAGCATCAAACTAGTTTTGTAAGGATTGATATCTGAACTGCCAGACCCTCACACACACAAGATTGCATATCAGTGCTGATTTTGGCACAGAGGCGGCTACGAATGACTTGTTCTCTTGATGCCGTGATGATTTTTTGCCTTTTCTTTTATACCCCTTTTATATATCTTTTTATACAGCTTTCATGTAACCTCAGTGCTTTTAGCCCACATAATTGTAATTTCTTAAGTTTGATAACTTAGCTGAGACCCAATATTCCGTTAAGCCAGGAAACCAAACATCCTGAAGGCCCCACAGCTGGGGGTCAGAAAGCCCCAGAGACCAAGGTACTTTCTAGAACATATCCTGTAAACTAAGATAGGCCCATCCAGGGGGGGATTCTTCTGAATGGGGGGTTCATTCGAGCCTCTCATTGAGGAATCTTTGATAGATATGCTAATTTGCAAGGCCTATAATTGTATACGTGATTCATTGTGTGTGTGCATTTTCGGGGTGCATTTCAATGCGCATTTCGGCACACCTAAGGATCCTTAAATAAATACCGAGGTAAAAACCCCCTTTTTCCCCTTAACCATGTCTGACTTTAATTTTAAGGCCAGGGAAAGGCAACACTGTAAAACACATTAATTTTTTTTTGTGCTGTGTGATGCCAGCCAGGCAGCATCTGTCACAACCAGAATATCAGGCACTATGGCAATACTGCAGAGTAGCCAGGAAGACAATTCCAGCACCAGAGAACTGACAATTTGGTGGTTTGGATACACACAGTAGAAATACAAGGAAGATTTCCTGACAATTCATAAACAACAGTTCAACTGATATAGCTGGAAGCAGAATATCATTCTTAATCTACACTGCATTCGTCTAAACTTGCTAAAAGTTATTGTTGATGCAGTCATAGAAGTCAGTTATTCTGCCCATATTTCAGTGCCAACTAAGTTTGTACTAGAAATAAAATTACTAAAATAAGTCAGTTTAGATATAATCTCAGGTTAGTCATAGACCTTCACAGACACAAGGCAGAAGGAGAGACGTGATCTATTTGATGAAATAGCAGTGGCCGTGGGTGACATTCAGAACACCTTTCAAAAGGCAGCCTTTTAATAAATCACCACTTTTGGTCCATTTGCAAGACAGAATCACCTGAGGGGCTTTTACAAATCAATATAACCATTAAGCACTTAGTCAAAATAACGTTATTTGGGCTGAGATCACAGAGTTAGCCGGATGATGAATTTACATGAAGGCACCATCAATTAAAGGAAATGGTTGTCCCTTATGACACACGGCAGGAGTAAACTGGATTTTCTGTTTTGTAAGGAGGTTTATTCAGAAGGAGGATAATTACTCTGCAGGGAGCTTGGAGCTGCCCTGGAGGCAGAGGTCCCAGGGGCATGTTGCTGAAGGCACACAGGGCTCCTCTGAGGAACCACAGCACCAGGAGAAACACAATGCAGATGCCCAGGCTGGCGCCAGATCTTCTGCTTTGCACAGGGAAGGTGTACACCAACCCTGAAATTATTTCAGAAGAGAAAAAAGAGACCTTCTCATAATGAAAGGCCATGATCAAATCTAATCCTGTATCAAAAGAGTGCTCAGTTTTTGGAATAGTCTTTTGACCATGGTGTACATTGTTCTAGCCAAAGGCTTTGAAAGTCCCAGCTAATATGACTGTCCCTGAAATGTCCTGAAATCTCTTTACTGTTCTCCATCATGGTCATTAGAACTTCTGAGTTACTCCTAAAATAAAAATATACATATGGACGCATAACAGTTACTTCTCAAAACACAGAATGATGATCATTAAAAGAACATTAAGAAATCTAAGGGGACTTTTGAGAAAAAAAATCTCAGACACTAAAAGAGTTTATTTCTCACAAAATGAATTAACTCTCTGATGATTTTTCTAACAAGCCATGGAGGTCAAAATAAGAATACAAGTCCCTGTTCAAAAGAGAGGGTGTTGGGACACATCTTTTTATACATGCCTCTTTTCAACTTCCATCTACACTGGTCTCTGATGCCAAACATCATTAAAAGGAGACTGCAGTGTCAAACAGGCCAATTTAATTGTACACAATAATCTGCTTTTCTTAGTCAAATTCTGAAATGTTAGTAAGGGGTTTCCTTCTTGGATCAATAATATCTTTAAAGTTCAGTCATTAAAAAAATATTTAAAAGTGCTTAATTTTGACATGTGTAGCCTCTGGTATTTAATTAAGAAAAATAGATCTGTTAGAATGAAGAGGAAAAGGTTAAATCAGTCTGTCTGGATCCAAGCCTGCCATTTTCAATGTGTGCCCTCAGTGGCTACCTCAAAACCTACACTAATGATTGGGGTCTCTACTTCCTCCTTTCAATGCTGGAGCAGTATGTGCTCAGGCTGCACAGAAAAAAAGAGTGATTTGCTCCATTAGAGGAAATTAGTGCACCTAAATGTAAATGCAAGTCCTTCAGAGTACTTCTCTAACACACCCACTTGCACTTAAATTGAAACGTTGTCTGTATGTGAGTGTAGGGCAAGCGAGGGAAACGTCACATTCAGTCCAGTGTTCTCCAGCCCTTTCCTTTGCTGCTCCCTGGAAAGGTCCACACCTTGCTTGCTGCTCTGGTAGTGAAAGATCCTGTAATTTCTGAGGGCTTTCCATGTTCAAGAGTTTCTCCATTTTTAAGGTAGTTGAGAGGGTTGTTTTTTTTTTTTTTTTCAATTGTAAGGATATTCAAACCTTGCAAAAGTAGTCATTAAAACTTGCCAATGTCATACTGTGACTGAAATTCAAGGGATAATTTTGGTTTTAATTAAGTTAATTCTTTTAATTAAATTTTGAATAAATTTCTTTCCAACATAATCAGAGACCACGACAAAGAGATACTTTAGTTATTAACCTATCTTCCTGCTTCTTCCCTTTTCTCATTCAGCCCTCCATGATGAATCCTAGCCAGTAAAGGGACCAGAGAGTTTTTCAGTACAGAGAGAGGCTTGAGTTTGGATATATGTGAAAAAACCCTGTTTCTTCCTTTTGAGATTAAACAGTAAGAAATGCTGATATATATAAACCACCATGATATATATACACAGTAAAAAAATATCACTGATATTTTTATGAGATTTTTTTTGAAAGACTGCTTACACCCAGATGATTTTATCAGCACAGTTTATATGATGCATTGCATTTTATTTAAACTACATAACTGAAAGCATTTTCTGGGTAGTATGCATCTATAACTTTGTAACCTTTTTTCCTGTTGGATCATTTTACATGTTCTATGATTAAGTAGACCTGGATATTTGTTGTACCCTAAAGTCAGATGTTAATTGGTAGTCTCATGTTGACATAGTCTGTGGGGGCAAAATATTGCATGTATCCTGTGCCAATATTTTAAGTAGGGTCTTTTAGTAACAGTGAATTACATCATACCTTCAAGACAGTTTTGAGAACTATATTGGGGAATCCATCTCATCTCACCTCACATCAGTCACTGAAGAAAACCCAATCATCCAGGTCTAAGTTAGTTGTCTAATCTCTTTTAGAACTACTGTGAGAAAAATAAGCAATTCTGGGGGGGCAATTCTTGCTCATCTTAGATGCTTATTTTATCAGGAAATGAATCATCCTGTGCTTTTCTCTGTCAACCATAAAGACAGTTAAGGACAACCAGCTCAGATCAGGACACCTAATTTTGACAGTTACCATCACTGGAAGCATTCAAGAAACAAGTGGGCCTGGCACTTGATTTAGCTGACATGGTGGTGTTCAGTCAAAAGTAGGACTCGATGATCTTGGAGGTCTTATCCAGCCTTAGAGATTCTATGGGGCTATGAAATGCCTAAAGGGATGAGATAAACTCCAGCTAAAACTCTGTCTCTGGGACACACCGGTTTGCACTGGGACATAACCTCTCCTTTCTTTTGTTACCAGTGTTCTTTGGAAAGGTGGGAGCTTCATCTCCCCTGCTCCACATCCTCTGGGAGCTGGATGGTAAAGCAAATCTGAATGGAATTTGCCTGCAGTAATGACTGAAACCTAATTTCCTGCACCTTGATCCCTTCTGCTAAAGCTACTACATAGCAGCCAGTACCAGCTTTGCCCAAGATATCTTCATAACTCCAGACAGGTATGAAAAGCAGATCTTCTGTATTTCTGTAATTTTTTAAATTAAATGCACAATTGGAGGCACTGGACCATGCTGTTAATCCCACTGAAAATGTTGATATTGAAGTCGGTGGAATCTGACCAGTTCATACCAGCTCAGGATCTGGACCACTATATTAACATATTATTGACATAGACAAGAACTGCATTTCCTATATACAACTTGTTAAAGAGTTTTTCAAAATAGTACATCACTGAGACACCACTGCCAAACAAATTACATATAAAGCCCCTATTTTTTTAAGCAGCATCTGTCTTTGACATCTCTCTGCTAAACAGAATCTGTACAGCAATTTTAAAAACTACTGAAATCATTAGTATGACACATAACCTCAATTAAAATTTTTCTGGGGTAAGGCAAAATTACTGGATGAGGGGTTTTTTTTCAAAAAAAGGAAAAGAAAATAAATCTGTGTGTGCAACAGGTTAGCCTCAATATTCAGAGCAGATCCTTTTAGACTTCATTTCTGTACATCTATCTGATTTTGCACAGGAAACTAACAATTAAGTGGAAATGTGACCACTAAATTTGGAAAAAGCTGGAGCCACTACAGTCTCCCTGGAGAGGAAAAGCATAAAAGGAATTACTATAATCAAGTAACTCAGTGTGCAAGATGTTACCTCCATATTGAGAAAACTTAGGTCTGTAGGCAGCTCCATGTTACATAAACGATAAAATCTGTTTTGACAGTGTAATTAATGTTAGTCTCAAAACAGAAATGCAAATCAAACAAGACATCAAGATCAGAAACGGTAGGCCTTTGCTAAAATTAAAAGAGATGTGGGCAACACAAACCTCATAGATTGCTGATGGACTGGTTACAAAGGGTTCTATTTTAGATCAGTTAATTAGCAAGAAATTATAGCCTAACCAGTATCCTGTAGATGGCACAGCGAAGTGCTGACAGCTGTACTGCTCTTCTAAACAGTTCTTATGTGCCTCTAAAATACTGAAGCTGAGTTAAAAAACACCATCTCAGTTTTTCAGTTACAGGAAGGAAAAATGTTCCTTTAATCATATTTAATTTTCAAAATGTACGTGCGACTTTTCAGGAATACAGATTGCATTTGTCACATCATCAACACAGTAAGAGACAAAGAGAAAAAAGAGTTCCAAACACTAAGAATCGCTCTTCTTGTGCTACTCTTTCACATTGAAATAAAACAAAAAATTGAAAATGTTTTTCAGTAGAATTTTTTCTTGAACTCCCACATACCCTTCTCATTCAGTTAAATTAATTTCCATCAGCCTCCTAAACCCCCTCATGAATATATTATGTAGGCTTATAATGGTTTTGTTTTTATATTTTCTATTCTCTTTCTTACAGTAGCTATGCGTAGTTTGTAATTTTATTTGACTTACAGTAAGGAATTCTACGATGAATAGGATGAGAAAAACAATTTGCTTATTTACCTTTAAGAAAATGTTGCATAATTTTATCACTACGTTATGATAATAATCTGACATTAAAGAACTTAAGTGATTACTAAATATTTTAAACAAATGTAATTTAATACCTTTAAATGATTAATTTAATCCACAGAGTGCCACAAGTCTGGACACAAACTCGGAGTGCTCTTTTTAATCAAATCAAATAATCATTTTACCCGAGAAGCAGATGGAGTCAGTATGAGTGGCAAGACCAATGCTAGAAAAGCTACTTGCAGGCTCCCAGCCCTGTATTTAGGTGTAGAAAATGATGCTACTGTGTTTTGACCTCTCAGCTGTGTAAGTCGGAGCATGGTTCTCTCAGTTATCCTTGTTTTCAGTAAGACCAGAATTTAACCTTTGTTTTAATCCTATAATGCAATTTGAATAGGTTTTGCCTTAGATTTATGAATGTTAGCTAGCTATACAAGGCTATCATTGCAGACTATTTGAATAGACAACAGAGAGAAATAGGGATGTCCAGAGGACCACTGCTTTAATAATGGGTACAAGTTAAAAAGGACATATATGTCTATTGGCTATAATTGCATATTAATGTGACTGCCTTTGACACCTACATTTTAGATATATGTAACACATGAGATGGACTTCTATGACTGAAATTTGTATCATTTCTTTGACTGGGGGAAGGAGACAGAGAATGGAAGTATATGTCTTTTTCTGGACACAGGAGTGTCCCAAAAGGTAAAGAAATGCATATAAAAATCATGACTTGTTGGTGTGTCCTTGACATGCTGTTTTCATTCTCTGAAGGCCAAGTGATAGGTTACTCACTTCAAATTCAGTATCTTCCCTAACCCTGGATGTTTTCCAGTTGCCCTTGAGGAGGAGTAGTGTGCTGCTGGGATTGCTCTGGTATTTGTGGTTTCCAGTGTGTATATTTTAATGGACTGTGTACTGAGACTGAACCTTGGCCTTAAAGCAAGTAAGACTTTGTTGGGAACTACGAAAGTGCTATTAGGTGTCAATAAAAGACCTCAGTGTAGGTTGGGGTTTGTTGATTCTCTGGTGGTGCACAATAGGATCCATACATTATATTAAATCTGAGTCAAAGGCTGCCTAGACAACAGCCTCTTGTCCAGAATGATGTAATTATCTTCTAGGTCCTGTGTAGATGTCTCAGATGTCTCAAATGGTACCAGCCAACTGTCTTTGAACTAATCAGAGTTTGTTGTCATGGGAACTTAGACAACTAGATTGCACAAAAGCATCTATGTTTGGTTGACTCGACCTGGAGGCTAACCCAGCACCGTTCAACTAACTGTCTGGTCAAAGGCTAATTCTGTCAGGTTATGCCCTAGGAATTTCACTAATTTTAGTATCTCTATTTTCTCTGATGATCTGGAAAAAATCTTTCAAGTACATTTTAAGTACCAGGTTTATCAATTGTCTTTCTATGGTAGATGTGAGTCTGAATAAGTTTCCTGATGCAGAAACGGATCAAATGATGTTTTTATACCTAGCACAGCAAGGAATGCAGTTCCAGTGCACTGGATAATTGTGGATATCACCATTACGGCTCCTGACCTATATACCTTCAAGAAAAACCAGGACTGAATATATGCAGAGCTTCTGAGAAGACTCCTTAGAGGTTATTTTCTTCCACAGAGGAACCCAGAAGGAGAAGCGTGGGCAGGCTCCTTCCTTCTTTTTCACTGCAAGGAAGCACGATGAACTGGTGCTTCCAGGGTCACCCACCCTGTGTGCTTCCCCCAGCTCCACAGACTCAGCAGAGGACAAAGCCCTGTGGCAACCTCAAGGTAAATAGCTGGGCTGAGATTTACATCTGCCACTGTCAGCTTCTACCATGTCAGGAAGGGTTCAAACACTTAGCAGTGAATCACCTCCTTTGCATGTTATATTTTTTTATAAATTCTTCTCTTTTTTTTTTACCATATAATACCATAAAGAAAACATAGCTGAGAAAACTCTGTGAAAAGACTAGCTTTGAAGCCAAATTCTGCCAGAGGAGGGAGCATAGGTGTTCTTTTTAATAAGAAGAGAACCAGCTGTCTGGCAAATCCAGTGTGTTACAGAGGAATTATGTCAAGCACAGAACAGCAGGAGCAAGAGAGAAACACTCATTACACATTTTTAAACTAACCATAGATGGAAGGCAGTGACTTCATTTTTTATCTTTGACCCTGAAGATAATCTCTACCAGGGAGAATGAAAATTATGAAAAGCTCCTGGCTACTGCTCCAACTCCTTTCATGCCTCATCAGCCTGAAAAGGCCAGGCAGCCCTGATTAGCACAGCCTTACTCCATCTCCAGGAATCCCAGAGCTGTGAACAGTTGTGACAGCCCCTTGGCCATCCTCTGTCAAACTCCTTGAACCAAAGTGTTTGTGTCACCTTCATCCCAGTGACTCCCTGGGCCATTTCCACCATGTAGAGCTGCTAGTGAACAGCAGCGTCAGCATAGCAGCAGAACTTCAATATGTTTAAAAAAATTAAAGACTAATTATGCCCTCCAGATACACCCAGAGCAATGAAAATTATGTGTGCATATCCAAGTGTAGAACAGGGCTCATCATTTGTTAGGATAAGATTTATCCTCACGGTATAGGAACACAAGTTGGCACCACATCAAAGGGTTAACTCAGGATGCCCAAGTGCTCCCAGAGATAGATGGTGTGTTTCCTGCAGAGTGTTGGAGTGTCAGATAATTCCATGGAGCCCCAACACTAATTAAGGAAAGTCAACATAATAAATTATGATTGAGAACACAGCCTTTTATATCTTATTTGGACTTAATGTTTTGTGTTTTTAAACATACCTGTTGTGGATTCCACTGCTAGCTGTTACTTAGCAATGGATACCAGTAAAATCCTCTCAGACTGAGGATTTATTTCTATAGAGAGAACAGAAATTGTGGAGATGTAACTTCATGTGTACGTTTTCCCCCATTTGGCTGGGTTTTCCTAGCCATAGTGCATCAGATTAAGATCCAAAGAGCCACCTGGATGAAGTATCTCATTCTTGAGGAAATGAAAGAAAATCACACATCTGTTGCTCATAAACCATTTTTCTTTTAAGAACTGAAGAGCATTTTTTCTCAGTTTTCATATTTATACACATTCATAAAATTCCCTCTGAGCTTTCTCTTCCCCAGGCTGAGCAGTCCTGACTCTCGTATGTTTTTCTCATGGGAGTGGTGTCATATGCAGTAGCATCATGGCTTTTGCCCACCTTTGGTATCCTCATGTATTGAAAAAAAGCCCAACAAACCAGCAAAACCTAAAAATAAGAACTAATTATTATTAGTTATTATTACTAGTTATTAGCGTTCAGATAGCAACCATTGAATCAGTCCTTCTAGGGTCTGAAGGGGTAACTGTGGAACCTGTTATGTTAAGGGGTAACTGTGTGGAACAGTACAGTTTCTCTGTGAAACATCATATTCTCATCCATTTAGTTTTGTAAGTACATGGCTGTGCATTCAGTTCACTGACCATGAGATTTTGTAGCTAAATATCAAACATGGGCTGTAAAAATTCACCCTATGTAGCCTTTTACTTGAAAATGAAAAGCTGAAAATAGCTTGAAGTCAGGACAAGGGAAACCTGCAATTCCTCAGGCATCCTAAGTAATTGTAGGAGCTCTAATTGAAACCTCCATCATCCAATGTGACCTTGTTTGAATTAATTGGTTTTGGAATTAGTGCTCAATAGTTCAGTAAATGTGGAATTCTCTGCAGTTTACTCATTACCAAGCAGAGTCCAGCTGACTGAGAAAACTAAAATGGCCAAAAGACAGTTCTCTACTTTTCATCTTCAATGAAGTCTTTAGCAAGCATTAGCTTAGCTGAGCTACCTACTATGAATCAGATAAAAGGAAGTGCATGCACAACTGAGAGAATCGTTAAGATTGGAAAAATCTGAAAGATTTGCATTATGCTACATTTTCTAGAAGAATTTAAAAAAATTATGCAGTATACTAGCAACTTAAGGCTAGTAACTATATTCCCTAAATCCAGCAATGCTTCATGCTAAGTTTCTCTTGATTAGCAGGAAATCCCTGAAGTGGGAGAAATTACTTTGGACTGACATTTAACATAGGAGAGAAATCCAGGAGGGTCTTATGTCCTCTAACCATGTCCCCATCGTTCTGCAGTCCATAGCTAGGTGGATTTTTTTTTATCATTAATCCAGTAAAAAAATACTGTTGTATCCAAAAAACCTGGGTTAGAGCAAAACGTGGAGCAGTTTTAAGAAACTGAAAATAATCCTCTCTTTTATTCATCAGACTAAAAACCAAAGAACTTAACTGAGGGCACTTAGTTCATGCTTGTTGCTGGAGAAGGATTTCATGCACCTGATTGAGTCACATATTTAGTACTTCTGGCTTAGCTGTTTCAATTTGACTATAAAAGCAATATGTGCTGGGAAGACATTCCACCTGATGGGTGAACATTCTGAGCAGTGGCCCAGAGAGGCAGTGTTTCTCTGAAAAAGATAGAAGTGTTTTATACAATGTATAATAATGTCATCAGAAGAAAATATGTGTGCCCCCGCATCTGAACAGATGATAAGCTGGTGTTTAAGTTGGCCAGAAGTGCAAATAGCAAGTTACCCTCTCTCTCTCAGGGAAGAGATTTTAGCATGCTCTGCTTCACAAGAGACCATCCTAACTGCTACATCCACTACCATTGCAATTCACTATTTCTGCATTCACAGTGAAACCAAACTAAAAAACCTGGGAGGAAACATCCTGAAATAGTCTCTAATATATGGAATGAGTAATATAAAGGACTCTGTCTACATATGGAACTTTTAACAAAAATAAGTTGACCTCAGACAAAGGGGAAACAAGGGAGGGAGTGATTAATGTCTTCCAGATGTCCTTGTTGGTTATGTTCTCATAGTACAGTCTAGTGTTTTACCATGATATCTGAACTACTTTTCAGTGAGAGAAGCCAGATGTTGCAGGTGGGATAACGCGTTACTGCGGCACTGCTCCCGACCTACTGCGCTGCATTTCCCAGCAGGACTCCACAGCCAGGGCTCCCTGCGGGCTCAGCTGGTGGTGACACAGCCCCAGCACCTCCGGCAGCCTGTGCTTCCCACAGCACTGTGCCACGCTCCCCGGGAACGAGCCTGCCGAGCTGCCAGCGGGATGATGTGCTTAGACAACAGGGAATGGGGCTGGTACTGCCTGGGAAAGTAACCCAGTTTTTATGAACTCATCCTGAAAAGTGAAGCACTGCTTGCAGGAGGAGCAGAGCTGTAAGTCAGTAGCACTTAGGATGACTACTGCACTCACTGACTTCCCATTCAGGAAATTATATGTTGTCTGCGATGGAGGAACGAGGTGGGAGGCAGCAGCAGCTGGAGCTGTATTTTCTCAGCTGTGCATCTGACAGCTGTGACTGGATACGGTTCAGAGACAGAAAGCATATGCTGTCATTCAGGGCTTTTAACATCAAGTATCTTTTACTGGGTTCATTATCTCCTCACAAAATGAAACGTGATGGCTAGAAGTGCCCTACCCTCAATGAAGCAAGAGTCTCAGCAGGGGTCACACAGAGCCCACCCAGGTCTAGCTTACCGTGGGCCAGCAATGCTGGCTGCCTCCTTCGCGCTGTCACTTGTCTCATTCATTTGCACCCGGGGCAACAGGGAGTGAGTGCCCTATGCCTTGTCACAATCTCCTTCACAGGTGGAGAAGACTAGTTCCACAAATAATTAAACTACATGGATCCGTGCAGAAGTTATGTGTTCTTTAGTACCAATGTTTCACTGGGCTTGCTCTGTAAAGCTGTATGCAGTTAAGGAGAGCCCGACACTGGTAGCTCTTTTTCCATCCATTAGAAAGCCCCGTTAGCAGAGTCCATTGATAATGTCCCACATAATATTCATTACAGTTGCAACCTTCCTACTTTCTGAAAGCTGTGAATGCATCTAGGAATATTTTAGGAAACTGCATGCTGTAAATATATATTCTATACTTTTGTAATTGAATTCATAGATCAAATACCAGTATTTTATTTTAGGTTTACATTTTTAGTTACAAGAATTAATTTTTAGCTAAGCCTATGTGTTATGAATTAATTGCTTTACAAAAATGATAAGACGTAGTCATGACCTATATCACTAAAATTGAATGGGATAATTAAATTGAAATTACTGTTAATTTTCTAAAGAATTCCTTTAGTTTCTGTGCCAAGAAGAATTTGTAACATCAGAAGCAAAAAAGAAATTAATGTAATTTTCCTAAGAATTCAAAAGACTGAATTGGAACTAAAAGCTGAAACTCTGACCTTTTGGACATTTATTTGAATGAACCCCATATAAATGTCAAATATATGCCAACACCATTTTCACATTTCAGGCAACTGCTTCTTTTACAATTTTCAGAGCGAGATGGAGAAGTAAGAATTTTTTTGAATTATAGTAATGATTAGAAATGAAGCATCTCTCTCCTAAGTGACAGGGGTTGAAGAGAGAAAAATGGAAGAGTCACCCCTAGGGTTTTAAAAACAAGAACTTACTTGGCAACTGAAATTTCCCATTAAAAGTGAATCACATAATCCTTATGCTTCTTGTTTATCAGAGAATTATTTCTGATTTGTGTATTTACCTTATATAGAAGCTGAGGAAAAACTTGCTCAGTGGCACAGAGATATTTTAAATATAGGACTACACTCAGAACTGTATAAAATCCATAGGCTTGGAAATAATTTTGGATCAGGACAACACCTCAAATAATCTTATTTCTCCAGATTGTCAATATCACCTCACCACAACAAGGAAGAATTACATTTGTGGGCAAGAAAATCTGTCTGATAAATCATTTCTGAGATGAGGAAGAATTATGTGTGAAATGAAGGTTAAAGTTTTCAAAACCACAGTATTTAACCAGCAGGCTACTAATCAATGCCAAACATTTTTCATAAGCATGAAAACACTGTGATGCAAACATACTTAATACCTAATCCTGTATTTTCCCAAAAATATTTCATTATTCAGCTTTGTCACTCTAGAGAAAATAAAATAAATTCTTTTCAGTGAGAATTTTGGGCTTATCTAGGATATAAACTCAAGACATCTTAGGTTTAAATCAGTCCACTCGGTAACCAAGGTAATTCTGAAAATATTCCAATTCAGTACATCGAGTCAGACTCCAAAATAAGTATCTATTTGTGTCTTTTGCCATGGAAGGTGTCTTCATAATGATCACACAGTAATATATGATAAAGATGAAAATTAGTCTCTGGGGTAGCAATAAGATCTCATTTTATATCATGATAGCATCTCCATTAATCAAAGGACAGAAACATCCCTAGAGGTGGCACTGTGAGCAATAATTTCTAGTTTTACACAAAGTTTTATATAACAATTAAAATACTATGCTTAAGATAAAATAACACTTTATGTTACTTCTGGAATGCAAATGTATGTTATTCAACCGCAGCTTCCTTTCTAAGCTCCCACTGTTCTATTATACAACAGATACGTCAAGCAAATAATTTAAAAAGTATTTTTATATAATACATTTTGAGCTCACTTATACCTTTTGTAGCCTGCACTACAACTTAATAGTAAGTGGCAAGGACAATATTATAATTAGGAAATGACTAACATATTTGGAAACATAGAAGTGAATCTGAATCAGTTTACAAAGAATACGTATTTCCTATAGATTTCATTTCAATTATTTAACTTCTCTCCGTGCAATCTTTTCTTTACCAATACGTACTCATATTCTAAAATGAATAAAGCTATCGTCTTTGCTAAGCAACTAATAAGAGAAAAGCAAGTTGCCAGAAGAATGTTAAAGGACCTTAACAGTGAGTGTTGTAACAATGAATGCTAATGGCTACTGATGAGTAATACCAGATGTGTGAAGCTTGCCAAAACGTTTACAATCAGTGTATTGATGCAATTGGTTACCCCTGCCCTAAAAGTAATTAATTACCTTTTAAATTAACTGCCTTCGAGTATTTAGACCAAATATTTTTAATCTTGCTTCTCTTTTTTTGGTGCTTTAACAACCTAAATTAAACTTAGCACAACTAATCTCATTTAGAAGATCAATTACTTGATAGGTAAACTACATTAATGTCTAACAATATCGAAATGATACCATTTGCACTTGCATTTTTATATTTGCACCGAGATAACTCTATGTACGTGAAATGACGGTCAAAAATCCAGGTCCATCATATTATGCATGCAGGATTCTTCCCAGAAGGAGCTCATTCCAAGATGTAGCCACAATGGTACAGTATTACAAACTTAAGAATGTTGGTAATCAAACATTATCTCTACGCAGGGAAAATGTTTCCAGTGTCAAACATCCTTTTAGAAAACAAGCTGATATATTTTTTACATGCAGAGTAGTGGAAGGGTCAGTGGAGATTTGCTTACCTGTGGTTGACCTGATGGTTGAGGTGATGTTGGAAGATGTCAGCGCAGGTATACATTCATCATCTTGGGAATAGCCTGCCTGAATGGCACGCAAGTAACTGTGGCTTCTTGTTCGGAAACATCCAGGGAGGTCAAGGGCATCCATTGCCTGAGCTTCAACTTCACTAAACACTGATTCACACACCGATTCAAATTGCCCATTAACCTCTGCTTCACTCATCTGAATAAACAACAACAATGCATTTGATTTTTGACTTGCTTTTTTGTGATCATCACGGCCTCAACATCTCAAATGGACACCTGTACATTGATGAAGAACTGTTTTAGCAAATAGTTAAAATGTAGTAATCCCTTCTGATCACATTCACATTATTTAACTGACATCAGCTGTTTACACATATATATTAAGTGCATCACACATGCCATACATTAATGTTACATTTAATATCTTTTGGCATAGCTGAGAAGGGACCCAAGCCAAACTCACTCCCTGGGTAACTAGGTTAGCCCTTCGCTACCATGGAAGAACCTTTTCTTCAGCAGCATTATATAAAATCTGATACTTCTCCCAGCAGGTGTACCCTGCCTGGCAGAGCAGCCCAGCTGTGCCTCCTGTACCCAGGGTGTCCCCTTGGGGTATTTCAGCAGCACCCTCCAGCTCCCTGCAGGGCTTGGGCAGCACCCAGCATTTACCTGCAACCTGTCCTTGCAGGCTGGGCATGATGCAACATTGCCTTTTTTAGAGGCAATTTTCATGATAAACAGGGATTAGCAGAGTGGCCAGGCTTGGGGAACCTCTCGGTAGGTAACCATATGTTGCTGTTTTGAAGATTAGTGCCTTAATTCTACCAACAGCATTTTTTAAGGGTTCACTGAAGTCAGCATTAACTACTTGTAAATGTACCTGAATAATTTAATATTGTGTTTATCCAAAATCAGATAGGAAATTAATGCTGAACAGATAATTGCATGACTTTCTGAAAATAATTGTTTTTCTGAAAAGTGAGTGCTGGAAGTCAGAATCAGTATGAATAATTTTACAAGTTAAATTTATAGCATCACTAAATGGGACATCCAGTTGATATTAATTTTCCTATGCAGCTGCTAAATGCTCCTAGTGCTTTATTCTTGTGGAAAGAGAGTCCCTGCAAATGTTTCAAATGTTTTAGGATTTTGGTTAAGTAAATGGAAATTTCATACAGAAGTTCTGATGATTATGAATAACTGGTATTTTAATTTTGTGTAAGACATTTTGGCAACTAAAACTCTTCTGAAAGGAATTACATTACTCTTCATAAAATTTACTTCTAATAAAATTAAGTAGACTAATGCAATCTAAAAGAGATTAAAAAAATCTTACTCTGAACTATTTTGCAATATTGTTATCAGGAAATATATGGTAATTTAGTCCATAAACTCTGCAAGTCTTAAACACTTCTTTCAAACTAAGGTTATTGACAATAGAAAAATAAAAGTTTTCAAACTTAATTAAAAAATATAAACCATGGAAGTCAGCATTCTTCATAAGCCTACCCTTCATCAGGTGTGAAAAAGGAAGGATCTCACAACAAAAAGGCACAAAAAATACCACAAATTATACAAACTGCTATTATGCAGATGGAACAGGAAGAGAATGGTGTCATAAAAAAAGGAACAGGAAACAGCAAACGTACAGAACTTGATGTTTTAATACATTTGCTTTGGATAATATCTATTAAATGCATTTATTAATGATCTGGAAACAACTGGACTGTGAGGTAGGAAGTGTGTTGCTAACACAAAGTTCCATAGGTTAGTGAACACTGAAAAAGTAAGGAACTATATCCAGCAGGTTTAGTTAATATGGCCAATTGAGCAATCTACCTGAAAATGAAATCTATTGTGGAAGCCTTCCAGGTAATGCACACTGAAATGAAGAGTTTAACCACGACTGAAACCAATTAGTCATTATGGACAGCTCAGTGAACATCTCCGTGCACAGACATGGTCAAAGAGGCAGAAGACATTAGAATAGTTCTATGTGATAACCCTGTTAGGTGGCAGCCAACAGCATTTGCTTTGAATGCAGGATCTAATCCGTGTGAAACTTTCTCAAAAGCAGAGTAAAATAAAAACAGAAAATAACCAAACCAGCATAATAAAAACCAAGGCATGAGAATGATGGGAACAGTTTTCATGAGGGAGCTGTGAAAAAAATAGTGAAAGGTTTGGAAAACGACTGACTGTTTTTAATTCCAATGTGTGCTACGTAAGATTATACTTAGAATTACTCCACATAAATTAAGGAATTTGACTGAAGGGCATTAGTCAGGTGACTTTCCCCTCCCAGCTTTCTACAGTCAGTGGAGACTGACAAGCATTTCCAGAGGGCTCTCAGCCCACTCGGGATGTGCACTGTCCTGGAAGAAACTCTTTCGCTCCATTAACCACAGAGGAAGCTTTAGTTGTTGCCTCAGTTAAAAGCCTCAAGTTAGATGAGTTGAATCCAGGCCTGAATAGCCATGCAGTAAAAATCGAATATGAATGAATGTAAAATTGCTTTAAAAAGATTTCTCTTTTAACATAACCATTGTGTATGTATACCCTTAGGTGGCTCACTAAATGGTCAAAGAAATATTAAGCAGCATGTCTGAGGAGAGGGCAGGGCCCATCTGTCGTTAAACAACACAGGAAAGAAAAGTCAGGACCTATAAACATTAGAAACATTGGGAATTTTATGAGAAGTCCTCTGCTAAACAGAACATGCACATATTTCTTATGGCTGCTTGCACTCCAGGTCTGATTCAGACCTCACTTTACCATGAGTTAGCACTAGCTAACAGGTGTAAAACCGGCAGGGAGGAAACCTGTACCTTTTCAGAAGACCCCATACGCAGAATTTTTTATGGGACTTATTCCTTCACTCAAGAAGAGTGAGGGATTTGGTTTAGGATGAATCACTGCTCCTTTGGAGCATAATTTTTTTCAATCTGTATCTTAATCTGGCAACTCACATTTACTGAAATCAGAGCAGGTTTTTTCAGAGGATGAGTATTGTAGGAGTGTACTCCTCATGCTCAGTCTGAATTTTCTTAACATTTAAATATTTAATATGGACTGAAAATAAAAACACCAGTATTTATATTTTTAATGAAAAATAAATGGAAAATATTATGTGTAGTAGTATCTCTTTGCCTCTAGCATTCAGTATTTTTCTTGAAATTTTGAGTAATGTTCCTTAGAACTGAATTACTTCGACAATTCACATCCTCAGTTTGATATTAATTTAAAAAAAACCCCAAAACCTAAAACCATCCACTAGTAACAACTCTCATATCTGCAGTTAACCTATAAGAAAAGTTATAACGAGAATTTCCCACCTGACTAACACAGCTGGCCTGACTGAGCGTGCTCACTGCTCTCATATAGCTCTGATTCCTTGAGCGAAACTTTGGGGAATTGTAGTTTGCAGAGGGATCCAGGTTGTGACCCCCAGGCACGTCACTTGCAGTTTGAAGGTAGCTCTGACTACAAAGGAAAGAGGAAGAAAAAAGGAAAGGGTGTAAACTACAGATGGAATCAATTAAGACACTAAAGACAGTAATTTGTATGAGACTCACAAACCCACTCCCCCGGGTCCAAATCTTACTCCAAATAAAGCATCACAGATCTGTTGTAGTCAAATGTCTTAGCACAAGCAGAGAATCTGTGGCTCTGCTACCTAGATGGTATGAAATTTTAAGTCTTTGCTGTATTTAAACATCATCAATCCTCCTGGCTATTAACGCTGAACTTTACTAAAAGACAATGTCTAGGTCAACAGGAACAAAAAGCAGAGCTAAAGCACAAACCAAAGTAACTAAAAATCTTTTTTCATAGATAAAATCTGTTTTTCATCAGGGTGTTAGGTATCAAGAGACCTTTTATCTTCAAAGGGTTGATATAGTTTTACAAAAGATTAAGCTATCCCATGTTCAGCTAAAATAAAATAAATTAATAAGGTGCCCAGAGCAACTACATGAAGCTCTAGAAATTGTTTTATTACAATACATTTCCCATTTTGGAAGACTAGAACCATAACACCACACTGAGCCCTCTTCAGTATGCTTTCACACCAAGGGCATGCTAGTCTTCATGTTTTATTTTAAATGTATTGATTAACATTCCAGGAAAAAAAATAAACCTAAGAAAAGCTCAGTACTTTGCCTTGAATACAAAAAATTAAAGTCTCAAAATGGTACACAAGAGTTCTCAGAACCTCTGTAAATCGTATTTTAGAACTTTCCCCTGCAGATCAGTGCAGACATTAATTAATGTCCCAGACAATATTTGGTTTCATGTGGTAAATAAGTAGTTTTTATATTTATTCCTTAAAGGTAGCTTTAACAAAAACACTTTCTGGGAAAGTACATTTGTGCCAGCCGAATGCCTAATATCGGCCGTACAGTTACTTCATGCTGAGCTGGCAGAGTTGGTCAGTCCAGCAGTGTCTGTGACATGGGCCTGGGCTGTTGGACATTTCCCTGCAAAGGGTGAAGCTTCCTCTCTGGAAGAACCAGACCACTCAGTGAGTGAGAAAGCCACAGGTTCTACTCCTGCCACAAGATGAAGCACAAACCAGGATCTTGTTTCTCAGACCGTATTTATCAAACACTGAGCATGACCATAGGCTGGTGCTTGAGGAAGAACTCAGCCTCCCTCATGGAGTGGACACAACCTGAGTTTGGATGCAGCCCCCGAGGAGCACTCAGGGAGGAATCTCAAACATTTTATTGTGGCTTTGCCTAGAAAAGCAAAGAGTACTGAGATCCATCTGCCTGTGTGGCCATGTCCTTTGATGTCTGATATGTGATGATCTAGTATTCCCTCACACCACCAGCTGCAAGAGCAGATGGGATTTAGAGACCCTTATACTTGGGAGATCTGTCCTCAAGCATTTCCATGTGTTCTCCCATCTCAGGGTCAACAAAGACATAGCCTTGCTTCCTCAGTGCATCTGCCTTAGATTCACAGAATCACTTACTTTGGAAAAGGCCTCTAAGATAATTGAATCCAATTGTGAACTGAAAATTGCCAAGTCCACCACTAAACCATGTCCCTAAGTATCACATCTACATGTCCTTTAAATACCCCCAGGGATGGTGACTCAGCCATTTCCCTGGGCAACTTGTTCCAGTGCCTGCTAATCCCTTCAGTGAAGAAATTTTTCCTAATAAATTTGCTGAAGCATGTCCAAAGAAGAGCAACAGAGCTGGTGAAGCAAAAAAAAAGGATGGGTTTTGTTTATATCTTTGTTCAAGGCAGGCATTCTTTCAAAATCCTAAGAAATTTCCCTGGAGAAAAAACCAATTAATTTCTTTCTGTCTATTCAGTTCCTTCTATGGAATGTCTCTGTAACCTCATGCCAGAGATAAACTATGTAGAAATGTTGCTATAACTGCTAAAACCAAAATGAAAATGTATGAGATTACTACAGGTATGTGCTCAGAGGTTAATTAAATCATTACAGTTGAAGTGATTCTATGATTAAGATAACAGTCTGATAGTGGGCCTAATTTGGTTCTAGATTATAAAAACATGAGCTGTAGCAGCATTTTTTTGTTCCCATAGGTATGAAGACAAATATAATAGATCAGGTGAAGTGGTGTAAAGCCTCACTATCTGCATTTAGTTGCTGAACGTAACTAAACTTCCTTTCTTCTATAGGAAGGCTAATGATTGAGACCTGCTCTGTGTCATTCTGACTTTTGCACATGCTTTACCTAATCATGGAATCACAGAATGGCTTGTGCTGGAAGAGACCTTAAAGATCATGTAGTTCCAACTCCCTGCCAAGGGCAAGGACATCTCCCACAAGACCACATTGCTCAAAGCCCCATCCAACCTGGCCCTGAACACATCCAGGGATGGGGCATCCACAGCTTCTCTGGGCAACCTGCGCCAGTATCTCACCACCCTCACAGTCAAGAATTTCTTCGTAAGATTTAACCTAAATCTCTTAAGTTGAAAACTGATCACCCCTTGTCTTATCACTAGCCACCCGGGTAAAAAGTCACTCTCCCTCTTCTTAAAAATAACCTCTTTAGATATGGGAAGGTTGCAAGGGTGCCTTCTCTTCTCCAGGCTGAACAACCCCAGCTCTCTCAGCCTGTTTTCACAAGAGAGGTGCTCCAGTCCTCTGATCATCCTGTGGCCTCCTGCGGACCTGATCTAAGGGGTCCACATCTTTCTTACGCTGAGGACTCCTGACCTGGACATACTACTCCAGGTGTGGTCTCACAAGGGCAGAGAGACTTTAATCTGGCTGGTATTGTCAGTAATCTCTTTGAAGTTGTTATGTTAGTATTTTTCAAAACAAATAAGTCCCTCCTGGACCTCCTGCTTGTCATCATCAGGTGGCAAAATCTAGATTCTGAGTTCATAAACAATTTGTGAATGAGATGTTTGACATTTCATTAAAACATGGACCACATTAAGAAAAGATAGAAGGAATAGAATTAAATTATAAATTACTGTATGAACTACTTAAAATTAATTAATTTAAACTTGATCCTAATAACTGTCCCCTTTGCTAAGTAATGCTTAACAATCTACTATTTAATTAATCACATTCTGGTTCCTTGTTAGGTATTGCTATCATTAAATACCATCAGCAATTTTTACAGCAATAATTTCTTATGGAAAGAAGCCCAGTATTCTATAGTACTTCTAAGCAGCTGAGTTTTGATGAACGAGTTTGGATATTACCTGTTAGTTAAATAATTTTTCATTTATCAGAGGAGATTAATTGATTCATGGAACAGTAGCAAAGTAAAAGAAATTTTACATATACTAGGCTATAAAAGCAATTTTACACTCATTTGATTAACCCTTTGAACTTTTCCTGATAAAAAGAAATTAGTAGTTTTTATTTCTAAGATATAATCTCAAAGTTATCCTCTAGGATAAATGTGTCAATGCATGGTGAAAATTATGACCTTGCTATAAATATGATCCAGAAGCAAAATACCAGAGTTACATGGGGAAGTTGCTCTCAAATGTCATGATCTGTTGCTCAAGAAAGTCTCATGCTTGTCAGCATTGCTGGAAAACACAATCAGCATCTGGCCTTGGTAAATGATGACTTTTTAATGACATCCACTCTATCTATGAGCTTAAGAACAAAATTCTTGACCTTCATTTCCAAAACATCAAAGTTCTTTTGGTTTGAAAAAAGAAAATTATTTTCTTTTATATTCTGCAGCAGCATAGATGTTTTTATATCTCAGCTGATCACTGCAGCAGGGCAAGACAAACATGTGCAAATGAGATGTTTTAAGAGATCATCTCCAGGACCACTAAACAAATATACACAGTAACATCAAAGAGGTGGCTCTAAAAATCAGTACTGTAGAAAAGGAGGAATAGGGTGAGACTAATAGGAAAAATTAAATTAGTCTGCTCTCTTCCCACTTGCTTTTCTGAACAGACAAGATTTCAGGAAGAGATGTCCTTTAAAAGCATTTCTGCCCCAAGGGTTGCTTTCGTTTTTCCATTGGCTTCAGAAGTTCATGGCAGCCAGGCAGAGGTCTTAAATTTAATGAGAAATATCTTAGCTGAAAGGCTCAAAGCCTAAAGAAATTCTTGGGAAAAAAGCACTTCCATATAATGACCTTGCCACTGTTGAGAACCTCTACTCTAAAAGTGAAGGACTCCCAGTGAAGATAGCTAAATTTTCAACAGCACTTTCAGCACTCAGCAGATTGCCCGAGTGTGTTCAGGGAGGACAAAATACTGTGTTGTAACAACATAAAGTGAGCTATAGCATGATATGCTTATCTGGGACAGTGTAACTGATAGCATGTCTGATAGCATAGCTGGGATAGCCTGTCACCCTGGTACAGAGTGAATGGCAGTGAGGTTAGGCTGCATATTCCCACAAAAAATAGATCAAGAATAAGGGAAGAGACAGTAGTCCAAAAGCAGTCCTGAGCAGTTTCTAAGAGCCTTGCATTACAGTCTCTCTTTTCTTGTATTTCTCTAAACTACAAAAACTCAGGCTTCTATACCCTAACCTCATGTGTCCTCATGCTCCTACTCGAACGCTACCACTTCCTCCAGCCCCAGAACTCACATTTACCAGAACCCCCAAGGACAGCTCTTCTTCGTTCTTGACCCACCCAGATCCTTACTGTCCCTTCTTTAAGTCCCAGCTCACAGTTTCCTGTTCAAGATCTTCTGTAACACCCCCCAGAGGTCAGAATTTGGCCACTTATCCTTCTGTCCTCTCCAGATTTCAAAAGTACCCCTAACACCTCTATTTGTCATCACAGTCCTGCTCAACCTGATACAGCCACCTAATCCTACCCCCTCACTTAGGAGGCTACCACAACCCCAAAACCTCTTCAACTTCTTGTGCAAACTAACTGTTCTTGCCCACACCTCATCAAGAGTAAAATTTAAGAGCAGAATGGGTGAAAATAATTGCAGGAAAACTCCTGTTATTTTAACCCTACAACAAGCAACGAAATGTGCTAAAAAACCCCAGACCCAAAGAAACAAAAAAGCATGATTTTTAAAATTCTTTTGACTCAAAATCCCCAATTTAAATTTGTGTTATTCCTTGTCTTTTAGTCATACTTAATAGGATTCCATATATCAAAAACATAGGAAGAAATTTAAGTTTCCTTCATTGCAATCAAAAAGCATTACGTAAGGTTTGTGAAGGGATATCAGGAGATGGAAAAATATGTCTACATCCCCTTATCTTTTCCCAACTTAAGCCTTTCAAACAGAAGACCTGGAAAACCAGAGAGCTATTTAGAACATGTTTTAATGAAAGGAACAATAACGCAAGCTAATCCAATAGCTGTAATAACACATTAACTAATGACAAGGGAAGGGCATTAACTAATGTTAATGGAAAGACCCTTATTTCCTCATCTTTTAATATTTCACTATCTATTTCCTTTTATATTAATGGCCTATTTGTAAAAGGAGTAAGACACTCTGTAAATAAAAGATAGCTAACATTGTTTGGGGTTTTTTGCTGCATTCCATTGTTTTATATAACTTTCGGAAAGTTTATGGGACCATGGATAGTGTTGGAAGTAGCATGCAGCATGTGACTTCACATATGGTGCTGGAGGATTTGAGGCATCCCCCTGTGATGTGTACCACAGCACTTGCACCACTCAGTCGAAATGTATCACTTTGTGTAGCACTCAGCCCATCCTTTGTCGTCACCGAGATCAGGTGTTGATGAACACCCAGGATGGTTTGTGGCATGTTTCCTGAAGTCTCTTGTCATTGCTGCATGACAAGTATTGCTGTGAGCTAGATTTACAACGCGCAGTACTGCACCAGGACTTATGCAAGCACTGCATGTTTTGCAGAAGACAGATCTTTTTGTTATTTGGTGAAAAGGTATGTATGGTAAATAATACTGTTTCACTTCTAGGACAGCTTGAAACGCCAGAATTAGAAAATGGCATGGTTTTACATCTTATAGCTAATCCAGGGTCAAAACAACACAAAAAAATCACAAAGTCACAGAATCAAGTAGGTTGGAAAAGACCTCTGAGATCATCAAGTTAAACGTATGACCTAACACTACCTTGTCAACTAGACCATGGCACTGAGTGCCACATCCAGTCTTTCCTTAAACACCTCCAGGGATGGTGACTCCACCATCTCCCTGGGTAGCCGATTCCAATGCCCAGTCACCCTTTCTTTGAAGAACTTCTTCCTAATGTCCAACCTAAACCCCCGCTGCTGCAGCTTAACACTGTGTCCTCTAGTACTGTTGCTGGTTGCCTTGGAGAAGAGACCAACCCCCACCTGGCTACAGCCTCCTTTCAGGCAGCTGTAGAGAGAGAGAATGGTAAGGTCTCCCCTGAGCCTCCTCTTCTCCAGGCTAAACACCCCCATCTCCCTGAGCCACTCCTCACAGGACTTGTGCTCCAGAACCTTCACCAGCTTTGCTGCCCTTCTCTGGACACACTCCAGCACCTCAATGTCCTTCTTGAAGTGAGGGGCCCAAAACTGGACACAGGATTTGAAGTGTGGCATCATCAGTGCCAAATACAGGGTAGAAGCTAGAAGCATCCTAACTTCTTCCCACAAATTCTAATTCCTGAGCAGCAATACTTGACAGCCAAGACAGTCCCAGGGGAAGCATGGAGTATATAACTCCTGAGAAAGGGAGCTCTCAGTCACACTGGTTTTGGGTTGTTTTTTTTTTTATGGTCTGCATTTTATTTTCTAATAAGTGACTGACATCACATACTTCATCATAAACCTAATACCATTGCTTAAAAAAGTATGGTTGTGATGCCAAAAATGCTGCAAATGTCATACACTTGCCAAGGTCATTTTTTGATCTACTCACATTCAAAATAGTGATCACTCCCCAGAGTACCTCTTCTCTGTCAAATGTTCAGCCACCAGTGCACCCTGGGTCAAGAAGGTACTGAAAGTGAATTAACGTCTTCTGAGGCCTCTAAAAGCTGCAGCAAGAAGGTCACCTTCTGACTCTGAATGGGTTTATCAAGTTTATTCAGGGAGCATCCAATATAAAGAAAGTCCATGTTCCATCAAATTAATTTTCAGAATTGCCACATTCTAAAATCCTACCTTTTTATTTTCATGATCATGCCTGCATTTGTGCAAAAATCTGAGGATGAATGGGAACATTAAAGAAAGTACAATCACTCCAGTTCAAATCAGGGTATGCAATTCAGAAGTATCTTTCTGGGACAAAAAGATATAATTGTAAAAGAATTCGTCTTGGGTGCCTAAAAGGGAGGTGCATTAGGATTATCAAAGTAGCTGCGGTTATCAAAACCTATTTTATTGAGAGATTTGCATTTCAATGGATATTCATTTCTCTATCTGGATCTATCTTAACTATGTCTTTTTAGATACATGAAATAACTCATCGACCAGAATCTAATGATTAACCTCAGCTAGCAGTGCCATTGTATAGCAGCTGCGAGTCACACTGCATCTCCATGGAGCCCTGCTGGAGTCAATAGAGCTCCGCAAAGGGGCCCAGATGTGCCTGCATGCAGCCCATTGGAGAACTCAGAGTGTAGACATTAAGTCTGATTCTCCCTTTAGAATAGCACATTTAGTCTGGCTCTTTGGAAAACTGAAAGTGCACATAAATCTCATAAACTTATCTGTAGCAATGACTTTCTTTTCTAATATTTGCCAGTCTGAACCTTCTCTTTCATCACTGGTAGATTATGAGAATTTGGGCCAAATGAAATTATTTAGATGCCTAGATACTTCATCATTGACCCATACCTTTTTAAAAAATGCGCATGAAAGATATTGAACATTTGACTTATTACAGGAATATGCTAGGAAGGAGGTGGAGACTGGTCTTTCCACCCTTATGAAATGCCTACTGATCACTGGTAGGAGAGAACTCTTACCGTCAGTAAGTGTTTAGGGATTTGGTACAACATGAACCAGAAGAGAATGAGAGGAAATCATCAGAATCGTTAAACAGTCTGGTGGTTTGATCACTCCTTGCAAAGATAGAGAGGATGTAGGCTCAACCAAGCCTGTACTGCAAATCACTCAAAATGTGCATGTAATAAAAAAAGCAGGATATGAGAAATCTAAACTCCAAACTTTCTAAAAGGTGACAGATTTACACATATAGCTAATCTATCGCTAATCCTAAAAGTCTTGTTCCAATATCATATTTTGAGCTTGCCCTGGCAAGCAGGCAACAAGCTGGTCAGCATTAACAAAATTCAGGCAGATGCTATGGCAAAAACTTAAAGGGAATTTAAAGAATCATGTAGCAGTTCTGCAAATGGGTCTGTGGACCTAAGCAGGACTCAAATATTGGATGTATGTTTCTAAATCCATTTATGGAATTGAAATATTCATTAATATCTTCAGGAAGCTATCTCACTTTTTTTTTTTTTTGCTTTTGGTGCATATACATGTACACACATGCAAAAGTCCTAATTGGGCAGAACAAGCGTAGACTACAGACTACCAGGACTCATTAAAGCATCTGAGCATGAGCTTAATATAAACACACATATAAGTCCATTAAAACCAGTAGATCTAAAGAAAATAAGTGACCTTCATGCTGAAGTTGAAGGTATTATTGAGACTATGTAGTTTCTTGAGGAGCAGTTGAGTAGAATTGGCAAAAGTGAATATATATATATATATAAAGTTTCTGCCTTTTTAACCAAAAGCATCTTAATTTTCAAATCCTTGTCTGAAGAAGTATTTCTGTACACATCCTTTATAGTCCTATTAAGTTTTTGTTAAAAACTAAACAAATGAGAAAATCAGCTTTTGATCCTTTTTCAAATGAAAAGTAAAACTAACGTATTTGTTGGAAGCAGGAAAAAATAGGCACCAAAAACCAGAAACATATTTTCCCTTGGATGTCACTATTTGTGCTTGTGATATTGACCTGAATCTTACTGCATTTTCACCACAATCCATCATGTAATTACATTCTGAGAAAAGCCTGCTTTATTCCTGAAAAGACTCTGGACTTTGTTTAGAGCCTTAGGATACCCCTTCCATCCCTAATCCGGGGTAATACATTTCAGCCCTACAATGTAAAGCTGGTGTTTACTAAAATAAGGCAGGAGATCTGGGCTCAATGACTCCCTGCGTTTAACACTGTTCTTCTTCTTAGAGAACAAGATGCCTAACACTGCTTAAGAGCATTTGCTATTATTCTGCAAAGGAAGAAAAGATAGGGATGTCTTCTGACCCCACAAAAGATGTTTCCTAGGTAGCCAGATGACTGTCTGCCCTTCATCAGCATTCCCTCTTAACCCTGCAGACTAATCTAACCCAGATCTTACTGACTGCAGCAGAGAACACTATCACCATGCCTGTGGCCCTCTGATTGCATTATTAGTTGATAAGGCTTTGTAATTAGCCCTCAAACTCTCCTCAGTAAATCTCCAATTTCACCCCTCAGAGACTCTGAGTAGATGCTACTACACTACAGGGCCTCAGAAAGCTACTAATGAAGTGTGTAATGAGGCTTTTTAGAGTCAGAAGATTGAGGGGAAAAGACCCAAAGATAAATAAAAACCTTATAAAAGATGAGGGTTCCTTTTCTAGTGATTTTCCTCATCTCTTCTATTAAAAATATTGCTCAGGAGTGGCTTCAAAACCATTCCTAATTTAAAATGTAGAAGAGTTAATGGCAAATTGAAGTTTACCTTAAAAATTAAAAAAGGCTTGCATCACTGGTGCACAGCAATGAATAATATTGAAAGAGGACATCAATTTCTCTAGCAAGGAAGGTGTGCTTTAACTCTCTGACATTTTTGCAGCACACCCACTCCCCCACATGTGCACAATTACCCACAGCCTTTTCTGTGTGCACTTGCAGGGGTGTGTCTTAGGAGAAATACCCACAGATTTGTTTGGCACTAAACAATAGTGGAGTCTGCACTGTCATGAGCAAAGATGGATGAAAACCCACAGGGCTGGTCTCATGCATTGCTTCCAAACTTCCCTCTTGGCTTTTACTTTCTCATGTTGTAAGCATGTTATGTTTAGCACAAATGAAAATGCAAAGTTTTTTTTAATGGAGACTTCCCATATGTCTTAGAGGAGCCTGTGCTGTTCCATGATTCCTGCTGAGCCAAGGGGTCTGTTAGATCTGGTTGTGGTTTAATCCCCTTGCTGTGTACTTTGATAACATTTTTGTTGCCATAATAACTTCTGCAGAACAGAACATGTGGACATGCCTTAGATAACAGTCCAGATAAGCATAAAGTTAGCGTGGCCATGGATAGATGCAATCTCACTCTGAAAAGAGGGAGAGCAGTGAAAGGTCATTCTTTTGCTCTGGTTTACTATAAGCCCAGAAAACATGTCAACCATTTCAGGTTTTAGACATATTAGATTAAAATACTAAATAAAGTGTTTTGTATTGAGACACCAGACTGTGGATAAGAGTGGCTGAAATATGGACATGCATCATGCTCTTCAGGTGTGCTATGGCTGTAAACAACCTGCAACACAAAGATGTTAAGCATCTGAGGGAGGCACAGATGCTCTCTCTGTGAGCGTGATTCATAATTTAAGATACTCATTCCATACAGTGGCCAAGATCTGGCAGAGGATTAAGTGAAAAACTTAATCTTGGGTTGTCAAGACAACTCAAAGTATCACTGGTTTTGTACTGTGGCAGATTTCCTTCCTCATTGAAACACTACATTTTGTATTGCCTCTGTGCTCACACATCTTTCTGTCTGCCAACCCATCAGCTTAAGGTGTCTGGACTACCAGAAACAGGAAAGTCTGCCATTAGAGGCTCACAAAACAGAAGCACACATTGCTGTCACTGAGTTTATTTTATTGTAGCTTAACCTATTTCATCTTCATAGTTTCCTGTGAGTCACTTCAGAGCATAATGGAAAACTTCAGCACAGCACGACTATTCATTTGTGTGAGTGATGCCAGTATGATCTTCAAATAGAGTGTATTTACTTTGGGCTAAATGCTATTGTTATCCCTTTTGACTCAATGGTGAGATGGTTTTCAAAGTCTTTCACAACACTTCAAAAAGGAGATACTGAAAATGGAATTTGCTACTTCTACAGTGTTATTCTGTTCATTTACATAATCAGTATATTAAGTACTTTTTTCCCTGAAAATGAAAAGTATCAAATAACCATATTATCTTCAGTTTTTCAGAACTGCTTTCCTATTCCAGAGTACCAAGTTCTTGTCTTATTTTCAGCTTTGCTTTCTGGATCCCAGTGTCTCTGATGCTTCTATCTCAGCTTTGCTTGGTTTTGTCATAAATACAGAAAAACGACACTTACTAGGTTGGAAGGATACCCTTACAAATCACGTGGGTCAGTTTCTCTTTCAGGATTGTACAAAGCTTATTAAGGACAGGGACAGACACTCCCTTTGTTTCAGCTATCCATTCCATAAACTGTTCAGTTGTTTTGCCCTTTACTGTAAATGAAAATGCCTAGCAGTATATGGCATACCTTCTACAAACTACTGCCTTCCAACACAGTTTAACTTCATCTTCAGTAGCATCATAGCACAGCTGAAAACAATGGACTGAATAGGAGAGTTTGTGTTTCACTTCTAGTATACCAAAACTGACATCTGAATGATTTTGTATAACCAATAGTGCAAAATTAAAAAAAAAAACAACATTTTTTTCTTCTGGGGCTACTGAAAGTCAACATAATTTCCACATTAAATAGGAGTTTTGGCACCATTCCAAGAAAACAAGAAGTTGAAAGGAAGCAGATTCAGGTATGTGTCCTGTCTCCACCACATCATGTCTGATTGAATTATATTTTGCTCAAATGCAATTTCCTAATAATACTAATAAATTACACTGGTCTTCAGCTTGATGTTATAGGACTAAGTAGTGCAACCTACTATTTAGTTTTTTGAAACAGCAGTCATAAAGAAAGAATTGAAATTCATTTACCTTCAGTGAGTAATTTTGATAATTTGGGTGCAATTTCATTTTTGAAAAGTCCAGAAAAAATTGAGCCCCTTATGCTACAGCTATACTCAGAAATAAGCCAGGTCCATTACCCGACCCTTTGGCCAAGCTTTCTTATCCTACGGTGAGAGTGGCTACATCCAACAGAGCTGGTGCCTGAACCATGTCTTGGCACTGTCCAGAGGGGACAGGTGGCCTAGGCTGGAGGTGGGTTGGGGATGCTGCTGTCTGTGCTATCTCTGTGACAGAGGTGGTGATCACGTGGCTGTGGTTTGGTGTATGACCTGCTTCTGACAGCTGTATAAACCAGCAGTGGCAGACTATGCACTTCCTTCTATTTTTTTTCCAGCTTGGAGTAAAATATATTCCTTTCCAAAAGCAACTTAAAAGAGATTATTTTAGAATTTTAATGCTTCTATTACATCATTTACATTTACCTCTTTGTATTTATTCATTCAGATGCAAATATGCATTTTTATTGTTTAGAAACTTTTACTGTTCAATTTGCTGAATCTTTGAGCAACACAAACCAGTAAAATAGGGCTTACTTTTGTCAAAGCATAAACAGAATTTAAATGGGAAAAAAATATTTTCAAAGATGCCTAATAGTACTCAGAGGAGAAACATGCACACATGTCAAAAATCTGTTGAAGGTTAAGTGAAGGCTGTTCTAATTTTCATTTTATCATATTCAGGATAGTGATAGAAAACTAGGCTTTTTCTTATGAAATCCATCTACTTTTGTTTTGCAGCCAATAAATGTTTTTATACTGCCAAAACTATCAATATTCAGCTTTTATTACAAGTCTACTGGTGCTCTGGCAGACCCCAGTTCTGAGCTACCCTGTCACCCCAAGCAGAGGAGTAAGAGAATTAAACCCCCATTTTATTTCTGTGCACTAGCTCCTTCCATCTGGATAAACAAGCTAAAAAGCCAGCTAATGCAGCTGACATCTTGAATTATGTAATTTCTCATAACACATGCCAGAAATGCTATTCAGCCCTGCTATACATGCAGGAATGCTGTTCAAAGCCCTGGCTCCTGGTTCAGCAGCATGATCAGTGGTACAAATGGTGCTCGGCACGCAGTAGGGATTACTGAGCCGTGCTGGAGGAGGCAGGAAGGCTCTGTAACCATTATCCATTGCTATATCCTTCACAGAAAATGGCCAGAAAGAAAGGCAACCACAGTGACTGGGAGACAGACATACTGGGAGGAGGTGGCTTATGGTGAAACCCCAAGTTTAGGATCAGCACCTTGTATTTATGTGCAACAGGAAATATTCTGTCTGCTTCAGGATTGCTGAAGTCTGTAGATTTTTGCAAGAAAGACTTATGAGAACCAGAACAGTTGTCACATTTCTGCTTAAAGTTGACCGTAAGAACCTGTGTGTGTTAGGCTGGCAGATTCAAGGTGTTGCCATTCAGTTTAAGGAAAAATCTGAGAACTTAAAAAAGAGATCTGCCAGCAGCAGCCTGGCTGCTCAGTTATTCCTAGTCCAGTGTTAGTGACAAATTCTCAACAGAGCCCCTAATAATATTTTACAGTATTAGAAAAAATCTTCCTCCTTTTCTGACTGGTTAGTGGTAACTATGCCATGAAATCCTCTGGGGCCATGAGCAAGCACTGCTGTCAACCCCAGTACATGCATCAGCAGTGCACCTGTGCTTTAATCAGTTAAATTTTGAGTGGTGTATTTGCAATACATGAAAACTGACAGAAGACACAACATCTGGTATTGACCTGCTAATAACCACCTGCCTTCAGTATTTAACAAATCAGGAGTACTTTCTTGAAATATATTCCTGATTTGAATATGTATGTTTAGTTGCCATCTGAATCTGTTTATAAGCTGTAGTGGTCTAAGGCAGGGACGAAGACCTGCCATTCACTGGAAAATTTGTGCTGCTACCCAGATTCCCTTGTGGGGGGCCCAGCTATAGCTGGAAACAAAGAACAGCACTGAATGTATTTTATTTGGTGTAAGTGCTTGGAAAGTTAGAACAGTGTCTAAGAAAAGATTTTAGTTTGTGGTACGAATAAGATTAGACATATCCTCCAAAACTGGGATTACTGCAACCAAAATGTCTCTGGGAATGATCCCTGGCCTACAACAGTGCCTAGAACACAGCCAGGCAGTGGCTGGGACAGTACGATATGAAACAATAAAGCTGCAAACTCTTCTCTTTGATAATAGTGAAAGTCGGTGGTTTTCTTGCAGATTGCAAGGTAAAGAATTCAATTTAATTAAGCCAAAAGGATTTTTGCCTAGGTTTTTTGTTTTATTTTATTTTATGAAAAGGTGAGTCACTATGGTAAACCATATGGTTTTACCTACAGAACAATAAACAACACTTGGTCAAAGGTTTCACTCCTAACTTTTTTAGTTTATGTCCCAGGCAAAAAGATTAATTCACTAAGACATGAGAGACACCCAGCCACATTAACAGAATCTGCAGATTCTGTTAAAGGCTACCACTTTGAAACTCTCCTCACAAGTCTATTTACAGTTTACTTATAAAATGACATATTGAAAAGATAAAAAGGAGAGTAAATAAAGATCTACTGGAAAACAGACGTAGCTACATATTTCCCTATAGTTTTAAGATTTGCTTTAGTTATTTAATAGGCCATATTGTAGGTAGTTTGAATGAAAAATAACCCAGTCAAACAAAATCCTATGATAGAGTATAGCTGATACAGAAAGCATTATACTGATAAAAAAGGCGTAAAATGCCCAATATATGGTACAATTATATATTTGCTATTATATCTAGTGTAGAATAGAGTATATTTTCTATTTCAGAGAAGGCAATGAAATAACAAAAAAATATAATATAAACCAATCCTTCCAGAGAAAAAAAAAATCAGAACTTTGAACTTTTGACAGAAAAATGCATATATTTCCTACAGTAAACATAACAAACTCATTCAGAAGTAGAAGGTTTATTTCATGGATGGAAGAAGATGGCAGATTTTCATCCAGTAATCACAAGAAACTGTAACTAATTTAAAATGAAGCCAAAAATTACCTTTTAAACTACAGATAATTTTTTCCTATGGATGGTGACCATTGCCCATAAGACACAAAGAAAAGTTATCCAAGTCACAACAACTTCCAGAAAGGTGTATAACATGGTGTAAGTGAAGCTTACTTTTGATGATCTCCGAGTGGTCTTTGCCCAATGGATTTTAATAATGACTCTGGTCGAACTGTTAATTTTGGCGATGTCTTGGGGCTGGTATCAGAATCTCCACTTTCTTCATCTCCCATGGCCTTAATATAGCTCCCACTTCTCATTCTTCTGCACGGGATCTCTTCATCTTTCCCACCAGCTGGGTATCCTCCCCACTCATCCTGAGGTACCTAACGGAGATCATAAAACACACACACAGAATGTGCTTTATTCTTTTCATATATTTAATACTTCCTTCCATTTTTCCTTTTACAAAAACAAATAATGAATTATTTTTTCTTCAGAAACAGATCGTTTATGAAAAGATTTCTAAGAACCCTAAATGATTTGGCCATTTAACTTCAACTTCAGAGCTGGAAATTTTCAGTTTGTAAATGTTAGAATGCAAGGAACAATGAAGTCATGGATTGTGAGCTGAGCGGCAATATCTATTTGTAGACATGATCTAAATTGCAGGAAGCATCTTAAAGTTTGCATATAGATTTTACTGATAACAGTAAGTTAATCAGGTATCTCAGATCTAAAACTCACTGAAAGCTGAGCACTTCAGGGTTTATTACCAGTGACATATGAATGATATATTTAAGATAAACTAAGCCATGATCTTAGCATAAATGGATAGGCTTATGATTTAGGGAAAATTTCTGTGAGGAAAAAAGAAAAAGTGGTAATTTGTCTTTCTTCTATTTAGAAACTGCAAAATGGTTGATAGAGACTGTAATGTATCAGGAATGAAACCATTTGAATTATATATGTGGTTGCAGGGTTGCAGTTCCTTTTGTGCAGTTGCGGTGGTTTTCCAGATAGTAAGATCAGTAGTCAGATAATCAACAGCTGGTGGGTGGACATCTCTCTGCACCACAAATTACCAAAGAACTGAGCAGGAGTGGATTCTTCAATCCAAAGTGAAATTAGCCTTGTTTTGAGGTTTATGATTAAAATCAGCAAGCCTGTCTCTGCCAGAATTGCTTTTTCTCTTTTCCTTTTTTTAAATTTAATCTTCCAGGGTGCTGAGTCCTGTGGCTCTAATCCAGAAACACACTTATGCATTTACTTAGTTTAAAAGATATAGGCAACTCTCTGAAATGCATTATAAGGACTCATGGTTCAAAAGAAGGATGTGACAGAGTTCATCAGTGGACCAAGGCTGATGCCCTTGGCAGCATCAAATCCTTTATCAACATTAATGATTACATCTATATTAAGCAGTTTAATGCCTTTATTTACCAATATACTATAAGTCTGAAATTTCAGTTAAACATATATAAAGCAAGATGTCTAATAAAGATTTTCAAGCCAAACATATTTGAGACCTTCTATAGATAGAGCTCACTGTGGAGCTGAAGCAAATGCTCCCATTAGTCTCAGCAGTCTTGGAGATTGGGTTTAAATAACTAACATGATCTCCTTGCCATCTTTATGGCCCTTTCCAGATAGATAAATTAGCCATCATTAAGTAAACAGACCTGGAGATTTGAATGCTAAAAGGGGATTAAGGGAGAAATGAAGTTTTAAAAGGGGGTGAACAAGTAAAAATAGAGATATTAAACTAAAAAACCCAAGCTTAAGACAGAAAAAAAAAGGACTGAAAAATGAATTCAGATAAGAAGAGATGAAATAGATTGCACGTATCAGGAAAATGTTAGAAACAACTATCAGAGAAAAAAAAAGAGTCATATTCTTATACAAAGTAATAGGAAGGAGCATGAATCTGAGTGAAATATGGGTTAGATCATGCAAAGAAACAAACTTTTCACATTATTCAGCTTTGGATGGTGATTGGAAAGGAAGCATCGACAATCTTCCCAAATTTGAAGCCTGTAAATGTGATGCTCGTTTCTTTTCTATGACCTAGTATGTATAAGATTAATGTTGCAGGAATGATTTTTATGATTCCATGTGACCTAAAAGGTATTTATATGTAGTCATAGTAGTCATAGCCCTAAAATAACAAAAAGAAATATATTTAATTAAGCATTTTTTAATCTAGAGCTGACAACACTAATAGCTGTAAAAATCTGAATTAGAGAGCTATTTTATCAGTTGATATCATAAAAACATACTCTTACTTTTAAATATTCTTCAATAAATGTATGTCAGCATGGCTAAAACTAAAATCCAAATGCTGGAAAAGAAGTTATTGGCATCTACATAGGCACACGACAAGATATACTGTTTAATTTTTAATACTAAAGCTGAATTATCATATCTTAATATTATTTTCTTAAAATAAACCTCATAAATTTTTCATAGAATAATTATTTTGGCTTGAAATGTCTTTCCTTCATTTTAGTTCAAAGATAATTAAATAGAAAGTTTAAAAAGGCATTGATCAATAACCTTTTACTTACTTAAATGCAGAAAATTATTACTTTCTCAACTTTATTTTTTCTGAAACTCCATGTTTAAATAACCAGATAAGGACTGGATTTAAAGGGGTACACACAGGCTTATTTGTTGATTGAAGTTGCAATCTTATTTTAAAAGATAGGAATGACTGATTTTGTACATTAAAGTATTTAAAAAATTAAGCTTCTTCACTGTGATAAGGACAAATCTTACAGTTATGTGCCTTACTGTTTCTGTTGATTGCATTTCTTTTGCTTTCTGTATTCATAAGTTATATGAATTCACACAACAGCTAAAGACCAAGGCTAAAAGCCAAAGAAGCGCTGCTCCATTTGTGCTTGCGGTGTGCTCATGGTACACACCAAGGCAACAAGAATCCCCTTCTAATCAGACCAACTCACTGGCTATCACAGAAGCATTTATGGTTGTTACAACATTATTCGCAATTAAAATATCTGGTTTTGGTTGGGGTTTTTTTTGCCCTTCAGCCATTCAAAGGAGCACAATACAATGAACACAGTGAAAATGTTCTGGAACATGGTGAGGAAGTTTGACCATGTATTCTCTCAGAAGGTTTCATCCAGAGCTTTGGAGAACAGCTGGAGTCTTTTTGCCATCTTCAAAATAAAAAGAAATAGTGCCCTCGAAGTTGTTTTTCCTCATGGTCTGAGAATAGATGCAAAATTTGAGTCCCAGTTCAGCCTGGTTCTTCATTTACTTGAGCTGATAGGTTAAATACCTGGAAAAATCTTTCCAAATCCAGGCCATCTCAGACCCCAACATATCTTTAAAGAAAAGCAAAAGCATTATACAAGTGCAGGAAATATTTTAATTTTGAGATTATTAACAAAAATATTTAACATCATGTATGAGGGTCATTAAATATACATCTTCCAAAATATGAAAAGGGCTTTGCAGCTTGCAGAAATTCTATCTTAGAGTAGTTACCAGCCCCTGAAATTCCCATCTGCAGGGCTTGCAGCTGCTAATTTGGAATAATTACCCTAATTATCTACTTGCATATAGTGACGAGTGCTGATATTTATAATGTCTAAAAAGGCCTTCCTTCTGTTCTAGATGTTAACATGAATCACTGTATGTGTAGTTTCTATCCACAGAGGAGTTAGACTGCATATTACCGTGTGAATTTCCTTCTGCAAGAACAACTGGCTGACAAGGTCTGGCTGCTGATATGGTTACAGCTATTACAGAGAATGATGAGTCTCCTTCATAAGTATCATTCACTGTTGCTGTAAGGAGCACCAGGATCAGAAATTTTGACATCTCTCAATTGTCCAGCCACTGATTCATTTTGATGTCTTACATTAATCACCTAGGGTCAATTTTAATAAAGCACTTGGTACCTAACACTTACTACATGTTATTAAGCTGAAGTGATAGTGAACTCCAGAACCTTAGGAAGGATGCTAAATTTCCCATAAAGGCATTTAGGAGAGTTAGTTCCTTCAAAGTAGCATCCAAAAAGTCCATCTAGTCCAAAGCAATCAAACTGCAAAGCACGAAGAAAAATCTCAAATAGTTCATCTTTCTTGGACTTACTGTATCTGATTACAGGCAGCAGAAAGGCCTTCTGGTATTTTCCAGTCAGATCCTAAAATCATCTTCTGAAGAAAAACGTTCCTTTTGGGTTTGTGTTTTGCTTTTATTTTTCCAAGAACAGTAGCCTTATTCTTTCCTTCTATGATGAAATAGCTGTGGAAGTGGAAGACCTTCTTGCTCATCTTCAAATCAATAAAGTTTGGAGAGCTCAGGAAGAAGAAGACCTAGGGCTCATAAATAAACTGTTATGTTCTCCTTCTCTTTTTGTCACTCACAGCCTTTTCATGAAGCACTCACAGATTGCTTGGGGAGGGCTGGTTAGAAGAGAGGAACTCCAGGTACCTAAAAAGGTGTGATGCAGCTTTGTGATCAGGCATTTACCTGAAAGGAGGGAGCTTAGTCATAGCCTCTAGGCCAAGCACTCACATGAATTTTATGTAAAAGAATGTTTGGATAAAACTTGTGGAGCCTCTTAACAAAGAAAGAAGTACCTTTGCTCCAAACTGATGTACACCCTGCTGCTCAGAATGCAATTCAGGGAACTTACGAGATGAAGTTTGACCTTCTATAGGCTAAGGAAGAAACTGAACTGTCATCTTCACAGTGGGTATCCCAGAAACTTTGTTACTATAAAAACAAATTTCCTTGCTTTATGTGAAAAGTCACTATTCTTTGTTAGAAGTTCATGTCTTAAAATACCCCTTACTACTAATTTTTTGGCTAAATTCCTAGACTGTCACATGACCAGTGACATGGTCATGAAGGTGATGATTTCTGAATTTTAATCTAAATCTTATTCTATCTCCCTTTTATAGAAACAGTTAGTACATATTTGCATGAGTACAGTTCTTATTTTTCTTCTTTTATTTTTTCATATGTTTTCCGCTGTGTTTTAATTTGATTAAAATGGGCCAGGCTGCCCAGGTAAGTGGTTGAATCCCCATCCCTGGAGGTATTTAAAAGATGTGTAGATGTGGTACTTAGAGACATGGTTTAGTGGTAGACTTGGCAGTGCTGGGATAACAGTTGGGCTCAATGAACTTAAAGGTAATTTCCAACCTAAATGATTGTATGTTTCTATTCTTCTTGTTGGTGTACTTACTGTGCTCAGACCAGACCTGACAAGAGAAGGATTTTGGATCCCTAACTGGACTTCATCAGTAAGTCTGTCCCCTGAATCTCAGAAAGAAAATTTGATTCATAGATTCTGTGTGTAAACAACAGCATGTTGTCAGGGAAAACAGGGATTGATTTAACAAAACAACAGAAAAAACTAGAAATAATGGAATTGCTGAGGTTGGAAGGGACTCTGGAGGTCTCTGGTCCAGCCTTCTGCTCAAAGTATGCTCAGGCACAGCAGATTGCCCAGGACTGCTACAAAGATGGGGAAGGGCCTTGAGGGGAAGCTGTGTGAAGAGCAGCTGAGGTCACTTGGGCTGTTCAATCTGGAGAAGAGGAGACTGAGGGGAGACCTCATTGCTGTTACAACTTCCTGGTGAGGAGAAGAGGAGGGGCAGGCACTGATCTCTTCTCTGTGGTGACCAGTGACAGGACCCAAGGGAATGGCCTGAAGTTGTGTCAGGAGAGGTTTAGGTTGGATATCAGGGAAAGGTTTTTCACCCAGCAGGTAGGTGGGTACTGGAACAGGCTCCTCAGGGAAGTGGTCACAGCACCAAGCCTGACAGAGCTCAAGAAGTGTTGGAACAATGCTCTCAGGCACTTGGTGTGACTCTTGGAGATGGTCCTGTGCAGGGCCAGGAGTTGGACTCAGTGATCATTATGGGTCCCTTCCAACTCAGGATATTCAGTGGTAATTTGACTGTGTCCAACTGGCTTCCAAAGATGAAGACTCCACAACCTCTCTAAGCAACCTGTTCCAGTGTTTGACTACACTCAGGGGGAAAAAGTTTTTCCTTATACCTGATGAGAAGTAGGTAACCCTGGCTCCCTAAAACTAATTCTAGGAGTGTGAATATCTAATCTTGTATCTAAGCAATACTGACAACACAACTGGAAGAAAAAAATGTAATATTCATTTTTCTAGACATTGACCACTGTTAATTTGATTTTTTTAAAGTTTATTTCAGTTTAAGATTTAGCTAAAATAGTCAAAATGGCAACAGCCATTGACATTTCAAAACAGATCTGTTCCTGTTGTTCCATCCACTTCTATGGCATTTGCTCACAGCTCTCAGAATTTTAAAGATGTTCCTTGACTAAACTGCTGATCTGCTTAAAACCTGCATATCACTTTACTATCGAAAATGAAACTCTTCAAAATAAATGGCTTCACCTGAGGGAGATGGCTATCACTTCTTCATATTTCTCATTCCCAAAGGTTAAAGGGAGGATTACCTACCTCATAGGAGTTCTGTGAATTTAATTAGCATGAAGATATAAAATGCACTGAAATATTAATTTTGACCTAAATCTTATTTTAGTAATACAAATTACATATTGTACTAGAAGCAGAAGCTGCACATGGAACTAGACTATAGATGATGTGAAGAAGGATAAGATATGAAACACCATGTTGGAGACACATAATTTTTGTAATTTTATGCTTTCTCAGCCTGGTCAAGATGATGACACAATCTGAAATGCAGGTAAGAGGTTTTCCCTTAAATCATGTCTTCAAGGAGCCTCAGAAAAACAGCCTTTTGTGCACAGCTGTGAGTAGATGAAAGTAAATTACAATCTTGGAAGGCAGGCAGAGATGATTTTTCGCAATGGTAGAAAGTTTCCTTGATACTACAGTGGGAGATGGGAGCTGGACCTCCAGTGTTTTCAAAAATTTCACTGAAGAAGGAAGACCAAGCAATTACAATAATATTTTCCTGAAGTTAATGGCACTAAGACATTCCGCTGTTTACTGGCTGCAGACTCTAGACTCTGTTGCTCAGGATTTTTGCAGGAGGGAAGAGTGCAGTACCTGAAAATAGAAGTTTGTTTCCTCAGTAGCTAATCTTGTGTCTACAACTCACCACTATTCTCAGTGCACATTTTTGACTAGTTTCTTCTGTGTGGCTTTTTTTTTTTTAATGTGCTGATTCATTGTGTAAAGAACATGAATTATGCAATGAAGTCATTGAAAAATCTCTACAAAACATGGCAGGGACTCCTCCTCACCACTAACAATGTCATTCTTCATAATTAGCTTTAATTTTCACATGCCACCCTCTACTCCTTGAACTCCTTGACAGCTCAGAAGCACAAAGAGTTCTTGCAGCATTCCTGAAGGTGTGTTGTCATTGTCCATCAAGGCAGGAGCTAATTTGAGAAAACAAGTGTCATCTTTACCTTGCCCACTTTGCTATGAACAGCCATAGTATTACAGAAGGAGGAAGGAAATCACGTAGATCCCAAACAATATGTACTTTACATTGGGTTGAAAACAATTTGACTTCAGGAATTTGGGATTTGGTAATAATCTGGACATCCAAGCAGACCACAGAACACAAACGTACTATTCCAGCTGGGAGATGTTCAAATAGGCAAATCATTGCCAGCATTATTTACTGCCTGATTCTATTCTCTCATGTGGAGTTCCAAGCAAACTGCACTAAGCAATACTTGAAGGAAAGAAGATTTCTGTCCAGTGTACTAAAATTGCTTAGTCACCACTTATGTGTTTTCTAAAAAACTATGCTCTTTTCACTTACATAATATTTTATAACTCATATCTCACAGGTGATGAATTAAAAACAAAAAAAGAGAAAGAACCAGCACTATGCTTCCTAACTGGTTCTCCAGCAACAATGTGAATTATAATTCAAGGATGGCTAAATACTGTAACTGGTGTTGTGAGGACTTTGTGGCTTTGTTTATACTGTTTGGATGAAAGTGGGCCAAATTCCCGCCCCATTGCCATCTGTGCTCATATTGATGGCACAGATCCTTGCAGTTCAGCCACTGACAAATCCTCTGCTGTGTTGTTGGGTCTCTCTGGGACTCTCAGGACTCTGTGCTGTTTTGACATGGTGGAACAAGGTGCAGTCAGAGAGCAGTCATGGGCTTGTCCACACTGTAGATGATTTTAGCCTGCTAAGCCTGGTGCTCACTGAGATCTTGTGCCAGAGCTTTGATAAGGTGAGCTTGGCCTGAAGGGAGGGCTTGGCCTGTACTTACGTGAGAACCTGTTTATAATCTCTCAATCTAAGACAAAAGCAGCAGAAAAAAAGACCACAAAACCAAGAAACCTGTGTTCCTTTTGGCTGAGTACTTCCTTTTGTATGTGATCAAGCATACTGCTTCGTGGTCAGCTCAAGCCACTTTGAAATTATACTACCATTAACTTCAGTGGGGCAGGTTCTCCTTAAGCAATATTCAGCTTTTCAAGCATTGCTAGCAATGGTCAAGTGACCTAGAGCACTATCTGAAAAATTACCCTAACGACAGCGGTAAGGATAAGTAAAGGTAAGTGTTCAGCTGAGCTGGTGAGCTGCTCCAACTCACTGTGCTGCTGCACAACCTTAAGAACTCAGGAGAGAGAAGGATGCAAGTGGTGTGGTGACTACCTTAGGGCTGGCAAACACAGGTCAGCAAAGACCCACCGTCTTGCCTGGAGGTCGCTGCCCTGCAGCACTTCACTCCCACGCTGTGGAGCGACCTTTACCTCTGAAACAGTGTGGCTACCAGGAACACTCCCCGGCCTGGGCTAAGTACTGAACCAACAGTGCACCCGAAGGAGTTTAGGCAAATATTGGCTGGTTGGATAAAAACAATGCCTGAGAGCAGCTGAGCCACATAACAGTATTGAGGACCATGATGCAGTGCCAGGGAAACCATCCTGACACTACGCAGTTTGATAGAATAGATGTAGCATAAGGTAGCAATTATTTTACCAATGGAAGTTCACAGAAACATCAAAGATCAAAACTTGGAACTCTGCATGCATGCCACAACAGGCAGCTTTTCTGCCAAGAAAGAGAGTTTGCACCCAGAGTTTGTTTTCTTATATCTTTGCCTTTTTGGGCCAGATCATAGATGCATTTTCCTTTAAATCTTTCTCTATAAATGCAAATTCTGCTAAAACTAAGCATCAAAAGGCTAAAGACCTAAACAGGATTGCAGCCTGTCTCTTACTACAGGTGAAGGGGAGCCAGGAATACACCTGCCAGCTGGGCTGCCTGATTGACGGGCAGCAGACGAGGCCCAGGAGACTACAACATCAGCAACTGGAGCTGACTACAAGTTTTCCTGAGTCGGGCAAGACCCCACAGGCCATTCAAGGTTACAGAAGTATAAAGTAAGAGAAAAAAATGCCTATAAAAGGAAGAAAAGGAGAGGTGCTCCCAACATACTTACAATGCACAGCACCTCTGAAACCACAGAGACTAAGGAGCAAGGACTCCTGTGCTGCAGAGCTATTATAAAGCTAGAGAGGGATGAACCTAAAAGGCAGCATGTGCAGGGTTGACCCAGAAAGTGGCCTGTAGTAAACAGCATCTTATTTGATTGAAGTAGGAAATGATACAATCTTTTTTTTCTTTTTTCAACTTGTTGTAGGTCTACTACTAAAAAAACAGTACATGTCTTTAAAACACAAATAATTTTAAAGGCCATTTAATAGATATATTTGCCTCTCATCAATTTTTTCTGATTTTAACTAATGATTGACATAATGTTTTGAACAGTTACGTTCAGATGACTGCAATTAATTAGCTTCCAGAGCAAAATGAGTATTTTTTTTCCTGTCTGTCTACTATGTAATGCTAAACTATCTGCATGCTTTTCAAAAAGTGTTTCGCTACTGAAGTACCAGGAAATTTGTCCATATGGACAATGAGCTATTTAAATACATTTGCAATTCCACTTTAAAAAACAACCTTTAAGCACAGCATTTTAACATGGCCAAACCCAGAAAAAACAAAAACAAAGCAATATTTGTGAATACTTCACCATTTTTACATTCACCTCTTTGCAGGAAAAATGGCATGGACTGCTCAAGAGAGGAGCTGGGTCTGCCCTAGGCAGCAAGCCTGTGGCCTAGGAGAGTGTGCAGGCATTACAGCCCCAAGTGCGTGTTCCTGGCAGTCTCCTTCGACAGATGGCCTCAGTGTATATAATAGTAAGTTACTCCTCTATGAAAACTTCTTCAGAACCAGTGACACCTTTGAGTAACAACTGCAAAGGTCAGCCTTCAGCTTCAGTGAAGTGAACATTGAAAAACAATTTGGCAACACACTTCTACATTATAAAGGAGGACAATTCCCCCTGATTAAAGGGCAGTGGGATCACGGCCTCCCTTTTCTACTCATAGCTTTGACATTTCCTCAGTAATAGGGACATGTTCTGGCAGTTTTAAGAATATACTAACTCTGAAATCTTTCTAGTCTTGCTTGGAAAAAAGTTTCAGCAATTCGTTTCATCCAGTGTGAGGATCCTAGTACATGGGCATGGAAGCAATGCACTGTATCACTGATTAACACAATAATTCAAGACAGCAGTGATTTGAGACAGCTGTTTGGTCAGGGCTTTACAGTATCATTGATTGAATGTATTTAGTTCATTTTCCTTTTTTTCCCCTCTTTTTTGGTTTTTTTTTGTTTGTTTTGTTTTGTTTTGTTTTATTTTTCTTTTTTCTTTTTTTTTCCCCTTAGAAGGGGATTTACGCATTCTGGGATTTGTGATACACAAAACCATCAGCATTCTGTAAATACAGGCAAGAGTAAGCTTTATTACTCCTTTTTATGTAATGCTCCACAAGATGTTGCAGGCTGGCACTAACACTGTGAATGGACTGTGGGGCAAAAACTGTCCCATCATTTCCCTTATTGTCTGGGCACTACCTGTCTGTCTGTTTTGCACATCTCCACTGCTGACTGGGAGGGCATAGGGGTAGCTGAGACATCCTTGTGGGACTGTAATGGGCTGTAGAAAACCAAATAGTACAGCATTTTTCCATGCTGATTTAGGATGCAGACTGCCCTGCTACCCTACTGTCTATACTAGCTTTTCCTGCTGTGGAAACAACCCAGTTAATTCTTGAGTGGTGGCTGGTCATAAATCATTGTGAAGGCAGTGAGGACGACAGTGATTTGGATGTGAGTATCAAAACTCTGCTAGCTATGGCTAGCTCTGGATAGCTCCACAGTGTGTGCTCCCTGGTAGAGGATTGGATTTAGTTTCTGTAGTTGCATGCATGTTATGTCAAGCAAACAGACACAATCTAGTTTCACAAAGATGAAGTGCTGAGAAAAGTGTATTGAGTTCAAATCCATCCATCCTTGCAAACCAAAGGGAGAGAGCAAAGCAGTTGTGTGCCTCACACAGGCAGAGGTTTCATTTGTGGGAATCTGTCCTATCCCTGGCAGAGTTCCTGGGAAAATGTAACTGAGCGCTTAAGGCCTATTTATCATCACCTTGTCCTCAAAGGTTTTCTCTATGTAGCCTTAACTTAAACCAGCAAAGAGCCTTGTTGAAACCGCTGCTTTTTTCTTTTTCTCTTTTAAAGAGACCAACTCTGTGCTTTTCTTTCATTCTGCAGTGTACAGAGCTGACAATACTACCCACATGCTTAGCAGTGCTTCTGCTGTAACCGATGACGCTCGTACTTAAATGCACTGGGAAGACAGGAGTGGGCTGAAGCCATTTTTAGAACAACATGCTATTTCCTTTTTTAGTGCTGACTCATTCACTGTACCTTGTGGTATGTTTACCCCAATTGCTTGCTGCTTCAGAGGCTGTTGAATGGGTGAGGAAGGAATATTAATCAGTGACACATCGCACTGTGCTCCGGAAATACAGTCATGGTGAGTGTGATGCTCTTGCCTATCTTTTGGCTTTATTGTAGGAATTCTTTTCCTTTAACTAGCATTCAAAGTTATTTCAGTTCTGGAAACTCTAACCAACACTTCTGTGCACATCCTTTCAGCACAGTTATCTAGTTAATATCCTTTTTTCTTCTGTTACAAATCTTTGCTCCTTGCTAGTACTCATCTCAGAGTGGAATTAATCAAAGTCATTGCACTGTACATGTGTGAAACCTAATTAGCCAAAACAGCTGATGAAGACAGAGGAGATCTCACAGCTCATTTATCTTTTTCTGAACATATTTTATCTTAAAATGAAGATGACTTGGAAAACAGTAGCAGCCACTATGGCTAAAACTATACAAAATTGTGCATCATTGCATGTGTGATCTACTTGGGCTGTTTTGCCTGCTGAGTGAGGTGGTAAAGTGTTTGGTGCCCAGAAATGTACTGAAATGCTCAATTTGTCTGCATTAACAGTAGAAATTAAAGGCCCATACATAATAACTGCAGCTAATCCTTCACAATATATGGTCTGATAAATGTGGTTAGTGTACAGTTACAAATGGTTGCCCTCTGCTCTTGAGGTGATAGTTGACCATCTGGTTGATACTACAGCCCTCCCAAATGGGCTCTTCCCCTCTCCCTTGTCTCTGTTCCCACCACCTCCAATGTAGAAGGAGTGATACAAATCTGATCTGGGTTTTAAATGAGAAGAATAATCACTATTTTATACAGCTCTATTTCAACTAATTTAGTTCTCTTAAACCATCCACTTTAGGACTAGATGACCACCCATGTGTCAAAAAGGCATATTGACTGAATCACCTCTGACTTACAGCACCACATTCCCAATCCAAGGAGATGCCCCAGCTGCAAGGACTCTGTGTGGGGAAGAGAATGTGAAACCCTAAAAGAGGAGCCAGAGATTAAGCTTGGAGATTTACCAGGTTAAAGAAATACTTGCTTTCAACTCTAGGACATGACTGAAGAATATAATGAGCAGACACCTTCAAAATCTCTTGTCACATCTCCTGTTTTCAGGAATTTGTTAATTTGCTAGCAGCTTCCTTCTTAGAAAGAAAAATCCTATATTCACTCTTCAGAGTTCCAGTTTGAAGCAAAAGAAGCTCAGTAATTATGGTGGAAGACAAAGTGGAAGCCCAGAAACATAAGACAGAAAACAAAGCCTCAAGCACAGGCCTAAGACACTGCCATGGTCTTTCAGTTTGAGATTCTGCATATCTAAAGTCTCAGTGGAAAACAGAAGTAGAAATATTTCATGCAGATACTGAAAAAAAATACAGGAACAAAACCAGCAGATAGAAAAGTGAGTTGGCTACTGAGAATCCTCATATAACTAGGTAGTAGAACAAAAGCCATATATATAAATTGATAATATTAATATATAAACAGAAAATTAATTTTTATTATTCGGAGGTATGCTTATGTGTTCATGTATTACTGAAGGACTATAATTTCACAGCTTTATTTTAAAAAAGAATTAGAAATATATGGCTGACATCAGTCAGGACAAATGTATTTAATATCACTTTAAATACAGAGACCCTGTGAAGGGCCTTGGGATTTTAAGTTAATCTGTTCACTTGTGCACCTCAGGGAAATCTGCTGCTGCACATCAACTTCATAACCCCATGAATTCCCTTTGCCATCTACTTTTGAGCAAGACAGTAAACTCTCCTGGGTAGGGATTCTGACACGTTTCTCTACCTTTTTCAGTTTCTGAACCTAATGACTATTTTTATCCAATAATGCTGCTTACACTGCCATAAGAAAAGTTAAATATCCCTCCTCAGTTTTGCAGATAGAGCAACTGAAGTGTGCAGTAATTAATAAATTACATTTCCTGGGTCAGAGAGAAAGTTCCTGGCAGAGCTAATAATGGTACATATCTCTGATCTTAATGATTACATCGTGACAGCCCAACATCCCTCAAAGTAAAAGTTACGAAACCAGGCATTTAGTTATGACATTAACAGAATGGGGTTCCCTCAATTTGTTTGCTGACCTTGGGCCAGTGAATAAGCCAGCCACTCAGTCTGAAGGATATCTATGCTCTGAATGGCATATTCTGATATGACGAAACATATGTTTTATTTAAATATTTTATAATGAGAATATTTCTGTTATAGAATTCCTTGTATTATTGCTTTGGACACAAGTAGATTCCTTGTGGTGGTAACTGAGCACTTGAGTCTTAACAGATTTCCATTATATGATCTCTGTGAATAGGGAATGGGTACTATCCCATTTTCAAAGGGTCTTAGAAACAAAGATTGCAAAGCCTCTGTGCAGAAAAAATTTTAACTCACATCTCCTAGATTTTAAGCTGGATAAACCTACTAGTGGATGAACCTTCCTAATTACTGAATGAAAATTCCTTTCTGTAGTAATCCAAATTCACAAAAAGCATAAAAAAATGACTGTAAACAAGTGTTCTTTTCTGACCCCTAGGTTGTCACTGGGCATGATCTAAAGCTTAGCAATAGCCAAGTTAGTTTGTGAACTGAGTCTTTCACATTCACTTGAAGATGCTGATATGAACAGAGAGTAAGAAGAAGGCCAATGAAAAGTAAAAATTGGCTTCTGCAAAGACAAATGAGATGTAGTGGTGGGGGGATGGGAAAGAAGAAACAACGAAACATGATTGAGAAGGAAAGCACTAAACCCAAAAGAGGTGTAGAGGAACCAGAGTTGTCAGGGTAGAAGTATGTAACGGGAAGGAAAAAACTAGCCATATCTAAACTTCTCTGTAATGTCACAGCTGTATGCATGGTTTTAGAACACAGACACTTCACACAGAGTGGAAGTCTCTGCACATGACGCACTTCCAGTACTGGCTCGCTGAGTTAGATCAAAAACTTCCAGGGAAGTGCAGTCTATTTTACATACGTGAGAATGTACTTGGATACGATAAAATACCACAGCTGTCAGTCTAGATTGGAATCAATTTGCATGGTAATGCTGTGAGGGCTGCAATTTATTTTCCTTTCTCTGCAATGAGAAACTTTCCCTGTTTCAGTAGAGAAGATTGATCCTGGATGTCTGCATGTGCATTTGAAAAGATCTGGCTCTTCAAGTGTGACTCATTGCTATTGGACACCTATAATGCTGAGGGGAGAGAGCTCTGCACAGAAGTGCAGTCATGTTGCTGATCTGTATTAGCCAGTTTCTGTAGGGCCCAGAGAAACTGAAAATCTCCAAAAATACATAAATCTGGACCAGACATTTCCCCGTGTTAATGTGAGAATCAGTTAAGTTCTGGAGAAAGAGGAGTTCCTTAAAAAGAAATAGAAAAGACCACATTCAGAACAATGTGGGGTTTGCAGGCTATACTTAGTATAAATTACTAAAGGAATATTTGTATTCTACATTTTTTCCAGTGACAAAGCTAGCTGATGAAGTTATCCTCCAAGGTACTCCCTCCTTTCTGCTCTGCACCCACTACAGTTCTCTGTACAATCTGATGTCACCTGTGATGGGACTGTGCTGCACGTAGGCCAGGCAAATGATGTAAATGTCTAAAAATAGTATTTTGGAAAGTATTTTTTAAACCCATGTCACTTTACGATCCAGATCATTGGGCAGCATGACAAATAGTTACACTAGCGTGACTCTGGGGCAGCAAATGGCATCAAGCAGAAGGTACAAAAATTAAAATGTATGAGACAGCGGGAGCTTCTTTGTTGCTGAAAGAGAAAACATGTGCAGAACACCATCAAAACCAGTCTGAAAGTCAGGCCTGAAATATCTCTCTCTCTGAGGTATCCACGTATCTTTTAATACAGGTGTTGTTATAGTATGGTCTCAAAGGAGGCTCAGCTCAATATGATCCTGGGTGATCCAACCATTAAAAAGAAATATGTGGGTGATCATCACCACAACCAACAAAGCAATTTGGTATACCAGTAAATCCATTCTTCTGTTACTTACAAAAACATGGGGAAAAGGAATAAAAGAACACAAAAAAAGGATTCCCCACAGCCTGTTTTTAAAATCACTCATTCATAGATGTATTTGAAACACTTTTTCTAGCCCCCAGACTGCTAAGAGAACTGCTCCTTTTTCAGTGTGATATATGTATTTCATCAAGGTGTTCAGTGTGAATTCCAAAGATGAAAACACATCCACTGACCTGAAACTAATTTATATCACACTTGTTTTATAATCTGTGGTCTATAAACAAAGACAAAAGCTAGAGATTTCTCACTTTAATGGAATATCTGCACTAGGAGAGCCATACAGAAATTCTTTGAGAGATACCTTTGTATATTTTTTACCATGACTATGGCATATACTGTGCTGCGCTTTTCATTAAAAATCTCAAGAAAATCTTCCTCTTACCTGAAGGTAATGGCACGGCCTCAAGGAAGGTTTGATTTCCTGATGAACCAGAGGCTTATCTAAGTTCAGTGACGATTTGCGATAAGCTTCTTTAGCCTGACTTACTGTCAGCGTGGACCAAGAACTCCTTTTCATATATTTACTATCAGGGGTCATTGGTAGCCCTTCACAAGCCGAACACTTCACATCATTGTTACTTTTGGAAGTCTTCAATGAGAGATCCCCAAAATGCCCCTGGAGTGCCTCAGGATAGCAATGGGATATATGATCTGCATGGTGCCTATTTACCACACTAGGGGTTCGGTAAGTGCTATCGCTGTCCAAATTATCATCAGAGCTCCACCAGCTACTCATTCCAGATTTATGCTTGCCTTCTGGTTTTCGCTCCTTACTTTTACTCCTTTTGCTGTGCTTGGAGTGGTGCCCATGATGATGATCGTCCCCTCGACTGTCTCCCTTTGTTCCATTAACATTGCCCTTGGATGATCCTTCCAGAGAATGAGATTTAGTAAAAAGTTTCTGGACAGAATGAACGAGATGACGTATCCTTCCCGGGCTCTCACTGCGTTGTTCCGCAGCTGTTGAGGTCCGCTGGTACTGTAAAGTATGAAACCCATCCCGGTGAAGAGGAAGTTGTTTCTCAAATTGGTCCAAAAGATTTGCAGGAATACGGTTAATCTTAGGGTTACCGTGAGACATGGCGCAGTCGTCTCTTGAGTCGTAATGTGAGCTGTAGTGCATTCTGGGGAAAGTGCTACTTGACATGTGATCGCCCATTACCATGGGCATCATCATGCACTCAGAATGAATGGAGCTGCGTGGGGAGCAACGATGGTGGTCCAGCGGGCAACTCTCCGTGGGGCTGAGAAGATACGACTGCCTTGGCTCCTGCCCATGGTGGATATGGTCGTGGGTATGGTCACAATCTTCAGGGGATGCTAAGCCACAAGTATGAGCTGAACATAACTGTGGTTGATTGCGACTACCAGATAATCCTTTCATATTCCTCGGAGCAGGAGAGTATCTTTCTTCATTGAAGTGCTGAGAAGGCGACCATGAGTACTGCTGGTCTGTCATGAGAACACATAAAACCTGTGTTATGTGTCTGATTAAAAGATTAACTGGAAAATTCCAAGTATATTGAAAAACTAAACATTTTTTCTCTATGATCTCGGTGGAAAGTCTCACCATTCATGACATTTCCTCCACCATTTTAAAAATGATTAAAATTGTTCACTATGAGTAAATAATGGGGTGAATACAGCCTCCTTTCTGTTTGCAAAATTGTCTGCTAGCAGTTCTAGATGTTATGAAGCTATTCATTGTGTAAATTTACTCAAATTTAATGGATACATTCAAGTATTCAGTTTATTATTTAATATTTATAGCTCATATATCAAGCTTTGTGGCTAGTCATTTAAGTTACATGGGTCTAGTTTCTATTTTGGTGGTTTCACAGCTGGGTATATTAAATGTATCCTTCCTCCATGGAGCCATTTTTGTACCATAAATTGAATTTCATTTTCTTCAATGAATCTCGCTTCATGATCCTAAGTTCACTCTTCAGAAGTATAAATAATAAACAGCAAAGAGAAAAAAAATATGAACATGCTGAAATGAAGCTCAATTTTTCTGTTGCTAAACAGTTTATGAATAAGCATTTCATACTATTTGAACATCTGTTATCCTTAGTCCAGAAGTATTATTGCTATTACCACACATGTAGGGTATTCTCTGTTAGGCAGTTTTCCCCCTTTTATTACCAAACTACAAAATATTTACTTAATGACTCTGAGTTATTCCTGAAAAAAACAAATATATTTAGGTACATACCATGGGGTTTTATATACTTGATTACTTGTTCCTATGAATCATGTGCTCCAAGTTGTGGTTATTATGCAAGCATGATTGCTAAATAAGAGTAGCTTGTAAGCAAAGATTTTGATGCTTAAGCCTTTGATTTTTTTCTCTCATGTAATTTCTTGCAGCTGTCAAATGCTACAAACAGAAAATTAAAAACAACCCCAGAAATACTTCAGTTTGATTTTCTCATTCACTTTCCCTCTTCAATTTCAGCTTCTTTAAGAAACATTTCAAAAACAGACAAAGAGATAGGATGCAAGATAATCCTTTAGAGGATAAGACAGATGTGTAAGTGTTTATACAACCCACTTAGCACAGCCTTTCTGCAAATTTGCTCTAAGAATCTAAATAATCTCACACAGGTGCTTGATACAAGGAAGTTGCAGGTCTCAACCAGAATGGAAGCCAGAGAATATCCATTAACTGGACGCTGGAAACCAGGCTGTAGATAACACAGTAATTGACAGCACTTTGAAGGGTTCCTAACCATATGACAAAGCTCTCATAAATCATATTTCCACTGCTGGTGAAAACTCAGTGCCTGGATATGGTAATGAAACAAATCAATACTCATATCTCTCTAATTTTATTCAACTAATATGTGTTATATCATGATACCTTCAGTACAGGAGGCAGCTGGTAGCAAGTCTTTAGCATCAGCTGTTTCATAACCTAAATGCTCTATATTTCCTATAGGGAGATGCTTTGATAATTTTATTACACCCTAATTTCAACAGAGTTCCACACAACGTTTTAAAATGAATGCAGCATTAAACTAATAAACAGCAAAGTATTCTTCAGCCTAGGCACAATCCTGTCACACTGAAGGCAAAGGTGGATTTAAGGGTCCAAATGTCACCTCCATACTTTATCATGGCATGAAACTGATGGGTCTGGGCATATATCCTTTTCTGCTTCTATTTTGTTTTCCTGCCTGTTTCTTTTACTTAATTCTTGGCTATTATCACATCAAAATAAAATCTTATTACTGCTGATTACTCAGTCTGTTGTCCTATTTAGGTTATAATACCTTGCATAAATGCAGTTACAGAAAGGAAATATAACTGTTTCTCTGAAATGACGTAATTTTGATTATATACAGACATGGCAGTAAATTATAACAGCACTTTGGAATTCAGCCACATAAGTAGTCCTGTAATTAGTGGTACTTTACCCAGGATATTACCAAACATTATCAGGGGAATAATAATGGACCGTGTGCTGAATTTACTTAGTCTGTACTTTCCATAAAGGGTTCCCAAAGCACATGACAGAGATTACTGCAGTAGTTCTCACAAACCCATGGGATTAGATGGAGGGAAGAAGTTTTTTTTTTTTTTTACAGTGAGGGTGGTAAAACACTGGAAGAGGTTGATCTAGTTGAAGATGCCCCTGCCTGTTACAGGGAGGTTGAATTAGATGACCTTTAAAGGTCCCTTCCAACCCAAACTATTCTATGATTCTATGTGGAAGGTACTGTTCTCCTTTTACAGAAATAGGAAGCTGCAATACAGGAAACATTTTCCAAAGTGCTTATGGATTTTCTGATTTTAATGTTCACAGAGGTGAGAGCCAGAGGGAGGTGGAAGGAAGCTCTTCTGTCACTCTGACAGCATGATGAGAGTCAACCCCAAGCCTTTTTATCACAATCTTGCACATCTATGAATGAATATAACTTGCACTACACCTCACCAGTGCATTCAGAAAAAAAAAGTAAGGGCATGGAAGACATCCAGAATGAAAGAAAGAGAATAAGAAACTAATTTTAAATTAGTTCCCAAGTAGAGAATTGCTAGTCCCTGGTGATTTCTTTAGGCCTCATGCAACATCAAACATAGCCCAGAAGGCTTCAAACATTTTCATCCTGTTACATCCCTAGGAATATGAGACATGATGATTTGACTGCACTGCAATGAATAATCTAACAACAGCTTTTCTGTACCTCATGGCTCCCTGTGATTGTATAGAATAATACAATTTTCTGTATGTTGCTTTCACACAGCATGCTTTCATATAGCATTTTATGTGCTACATGGAATGTCTGAATTATTTTTGTTTGAAACACAGTAGCTAGAAACTGCTATAGGCATTTATTCAGCTTAATCAAAATAATTAAAACATGAATTAAGAAGTATATGTTTTCCAGAAGTAATTGCCTCCTCTTAACGCTGTCATAGAGAGTAACTAAAACTAGATAAACCCCCAAATTACTTACATGTGCATCATTTAAATTTATCACTCCAATTAGGTTTGTCTGTCTAGGACATCAAACCTGTTCTTTATCCCAGATGCAACTACTTCTTCATACAAATCTTTTGGAAAATCTTCAGTATTTTGAAATACAATATATAAAGTTATCAAGTTATTTGTGCTTTGTACTATCCAGTCAACTTTGTTCAGGAGACTGAAGGTCTCGAAGAAACAATTGAGCTGTGGCTGAATGAATTACTGCGTGGTACCAGAGCAGTGTAATTGCCCATGTGCTAGCTCTTAGCCTGCCAAGAAAAATGTGCTAGGTTAAAATTCAATTGAGCTAACATGCTTTTCTAGCATTTGTGAGGGGCTAAAAGTGTGTCTGTGGTCAATGACCACAGCTCAGCTGATTCATAAAAATTCATAAAGCTACAGCAATTTTTTTTTCTCAATCCTTTCAAAAGAAATTTGATTTTTTTGGTATAATAAAATAGTTTCAGATCTGACAGATCCAATAATGACAGATTAGACTGAAGTTTTAGTCTATATCTTGAAGTTTAGGGTTTTTTACAGCAGGTCCTATGTTTGCTCTGGGCAATCATTCTAAAAATATAAAATGCTGCCATCAGAACTAAAGAGCTAAAAGGAGACACAAGGAAAATAAACATAACCCAAAGCAGACAAAGAGATAAAGGAGTAGGAACAGAGAACAATGTATTATTTGAGAGCATAGGAATGGCTTTTTTTAGATTTCATCAGAGCAAAATTGATTCTTCCAATTAACTTCAATGAATAGTCAGATAATACTTAAAGACTGAGGCTGGGGGGTGGACCTAGAACAAGACATTGGCTGTTATGTCAGAGAATCCAGTAATTCTAAAACCCTGAAAATCCTTTAAAGCTCTTCTTTTTTCAGAGGCTACAGTACAGATATGTCAACCTTTAACTTCAACAGATGGAAGGTTTTCTGCATCCCTTCCAATCTCTTTCAACTCTTTCCCTGCTATGCCATGTCCTGTCCTACTTTTTTTTCCTCCTGTTTTCAGTTCTGGACTTTCTGAGAGTTGTTATCTTGCTCCAAGCAGAGGTTGGTTTGCCTGCATTTGGGGTCTGGCCACAATTTTTAAATCATCCAAGCTCTTTCCTTGTGCTAGTCAGTATCAAGGAAAGAAAGATAGGTTCAAGGACCAAGAATAATGTTCGAAACAATGAATTAGAATTGCTATTAATGTTCTAGGTCAGAAGGCTAAAACCCTATAAGTAATGAAACATAAGAGCTGTGCATTCCTAGAGTTCATGGAACACTGCTCTTGGCTCAAAAGTGTCAGTATAAAGACACTGAAACTTCTCTGACATTCAGAAGAAGTGCATGTCTCCACAAATCTTTTTAAATGTTGCATATTAGAAGCAAGCTTTCAGAGCATGATGATACTCTCTGAAACTACTAAATGATGCCTGATTTTTTTCTTACTTTTCTTTCTATTGAGAAATTAATTTGAATTGCTTTAACCTTATAAGCCTCTCAGTAAACTGCTTTCCCATCTGAAACATCTGTGCTGTTTTCATTGGAGAAGGAACAGCTCTTCTGCCCAGTGTAACCAGGAAAATGCACTGCTGAAAAGAGATACCTAATCTAGCTTTCAAAAAGAGACAGTAGACAAAACCAGACTGCTGCATGTTGCTGTTTCACAGAGTTGAATCAGTGTGGCAATGCATTATGAAAGCTATATACTCACAGTTTAACCCATAGCTAATAAAAAAATGAAATATTGGAAAAATGGGCATATTAATAAATAAGTAGACATTAAACATGCAAATGGATAATGAAAATGTTTTAGCTGGAAAAATGTCTGTCCAAGGTCTACACTAAGTAGTGTTAGATGAGCAATGTTTTCTCATTAACTTGTTCTAGTATTTTTCCCCATTCTATTCTGGCCTCAAAAATGAATATTTACAGGGATTGAGAAGAGTGACTGATCAGCCAAATGCAAGGAAGAAGTTCTGGAAATGCTAATCTGTTATGGTCTCATGAGATTTTCAACCTATTTATGTAGCACAACACCTGGTATAAAACTGACATAAAATCACAAAGATTGAGTGACCACCTTACAGTTTTAGAAGATTACTTGTATATTCTGTGATGTGTGTGCACTTCATGCAGTGCACTGACCTTTCTGTGAATTCCTACATACCTGCTCAGACTGCTTACTTGAAATATTGAACACTGAGTAGCATCCCCTCAAAGATAAGTTATATTGGTTCTTGTAGGACTGTTGCAACAAGGTGCTTTATGCAGCCAGTCTCCCTGCACAGCCAAAGGGAAGAAGTAGGTGGTTCTGAGGAGCTAAAGCCAAACACCAAAATGCCCAAAACTGTCGAACAGCACACAGGCTGCACATGGATGCTCGGTTTGTTTGGACACATAAACCCAAAAAATAAATACTTTTTTATTCAGAACCCTGGGCACTGTGTGGCAGGCTCGTACAGCTCTGTTTCCAGTCACAGTGTAAACAGAGCTAGAGGATGTGTCCAGCCCATACAGTTAAACCGTTGCCATCATAATTTCATGCTATGTAAATAGGACTCTTCCAACTGATACATAAATATGATTTCAAGAACAACATGAGCCAAAGATTGTTACAAATATGCAGTCTAGTTGTGGTTTTATTTTTGACTGAGAAACTGGCATGCCTCTTCTGAAGCCTGAACTACGTGTCCAAAACCCACCAGTTGAATACTACCCTTTGTGTACATATTTGCCTCTGGTGACTATGGCAAAAACTGTGGCTGACAAGCTTCAGCGCAGAAACCTACATCATAAATGCATTTAAATTTAGGTGATCTGAGGCACATGGACACTGCTAGACCATAGAAAATGTTTTGACAGCCCAAGCTAATTCAGTGGAACCACATGACAAATTATGACCAAGGGTAAGATGGTTTTTGTAATTCCCATGTTAGATAAAGTGAACATTCAAATTCTATTAAAACAGCACTGAAGTCCAGAACATACTAAATTGCAGCAAAGTCAGAAAACCCAAAGGGGGAAGTAAGGAGCCTGTGGAATGCTGCAATTTATTCAGTACAGTCAGTTTTGAGCACTGTTGTGCAGGTGTCTACATGTGGAACAAATATTTGATATCACTGAATCCTATTGTTCAGCCCAACAATTCTCCACGTCTATCCATCTTTCAAATAAAGATTAGTAGCCTGATAGTCCAGCATCTCAAGGGATTTATTTCTGAGATAAATAAGCAGGATAAGAGAAAAGGGTATATCATAAAATGAGTGCAGAATAACTGTCGACGAGCAAGAATGGAATCTTGAAGGTGGTGGGGAAGCTGGTGGGGGACACACAGCAAAATATACTGGGAGGAATAAAAGTACAGAGTTGTGATAACTGGGGAAAGCCATGACCAGGGGCAAGCTAAAGCCACTGACTTTACAACACTGACTGCCTGGCATGGAGAACAGGGCATGCTAAATGTGAAAACGGAGAAATGTGGAAACAGTGTTTGAGGAACGAACACAGCTCACATCTTCTGGGTGGAAAAATTGGCCCTTGGACAGAATGGAGAGTATGAGAGTCACAATATCGTGCCCATGCCATGACAAAGGACAGGACAGGAATCCATGAGAGGCAATATGGGATTTGTATAACGCTCCAGGATATGGAGTGGAGAAATGCAGGGAGTCCTCAGGACGGTGCAAAATTAATTTCCATTGGTTTGAATTGTGTGATATCTTAGTACCAACTAGTACCAACTAGTATGCAGCACACAGACCTTCACAGTGCTTTTCAAGTTTGAAGTATATTGCCATTATTCATCTTTCAACAGTGCTATGACACAGGTAAATCCACAAAATGATTTACGACTAATATTTTTTCACAGAATCTGTATGATCAGCAAAGTTTTGAAAAAAATATAATGTATCAGGACTAGACAGACCTAAAATAACTAACACATAAGCTTATTTTCTGGAGAAATACAGCTGTATGGAGTCAACTGGGGCTTTACTATGTGAATATCATAGAACAATTGGTTATAATGCTTCCAAATACACAGCAGAAATGCTAGTCCAACACCATCAAACTTCTTTTGTTCCTTATTGTGCCTGGCCTTATGGACTTCCTTTCCTAAAGGATACAATTTTGCTACTTGCATTTATTAGGTCATGAGACAATCCATTTCCCTCAGAGTCATAAAACTGCCACTATTTTCTCAGCAATTAAAGAAAGCCAGAGTAACTGCATGGTACAACTCAAAGGTATATCCAGAAGTCTACGCACAGCTCTGGAAGTACAAGGGAAATCCTTGTCACATTGACAGCAGTAACAAATCTCCCATTAAGTTCATGGGGCTGGGATTAGTTGTAAACATTTGCTGAGAAAAGTTCCTGGTCATTTAGCCTATGAGACCTGTGTTACTTGAGGTAGATGGTCTCTATCAGAGCTGTATTTTGCAGAACACACAGTTTGTGCTGGACTGGAATCAACGTGTTAGAAACCTGCAAGGGTTCCCAGTCAGAAAGGTGACAGTATGGAAGGGTGAAACTGGTTCTTCTGAAATACTGCCTGTGATAGCATAATGGCCAAGACTTCATCCCAAGGATCCAAACCACTTGGACCAACTATTCAGCTGAATGGAACCACCAGATCTCCAGGGTTACTTTTCTACTAAGAAATACTTATCAGTGATTCTTAAGTAAAAATCAAACAAAAGAAATAATGCTGTTATTACGATCTCTTCCCTGAATTTTTTTTCTTAGTGTTTCTGGAATTCTTCAAAATTTGTCCATTTTTAATGATGATATATCATGGAGGAAGTTGGTCATGTATCCAAGCAAAAATATTTATCATATATTCCCTCTAATTTGCCTTTTATTATTTCTTTAAAACATGGATATATTTTAAAGATTTCACTTATTTTACAGAGTGCTCTTCTGGGAAAGAAATGTAATAATTAATTATCAAAAGCATTTTTTATTGCCACAGAACAATGTCTACTCAATTTAAAATACCATTCTATTTCAAAATTATCTTTATATTTCTTTTTTTTTAACATTAATTCAGCTTTGAAATTATCAGAACTGAAGAAAATTATTTGATTTTCTGTTTGCTTCAGCATCAGTTCTTTGAAGACTTTTGATTCACCAAAAATTTTAGTTTTAGCCGTGGTCAGATCCAAAAGAAGTATTTTACTTTTTGGAGTTCATCATTATCTGCTCAAGTGTACACCCTTGGCACTGTCTTTTGCTGCTTTGCCATTGTATGGTGAACTTTTCTGTTCAGTTCAACCCACTGAGATGGAGGAGGACTTATCCTGATTTTCCTGTGGGGTACAGGAAGAAATACCAGCCTGGTGACAAGATCCCTTTTAAACCTGTTGCCATAGTAACAGGCAGACAATCTTCCTCTTTACATAACCTCCAGATTGGGAATTTTTCAAATCAGGGTGCTGTCTCTTTTCTGCCAGGCTGAGCTCTGTTTTGGATCTGTGACAAACACTGCAAACATTAATTGCCTTTCCCCACCATCACTGGCACCCAGATTTTCCATGTGGCAGCGAAGGGCCAAACTCTAACTCCTGTTCCTGGGAAGAGGTGGTGGTTTAAGCACCCCCACCGCAGGCAAGTTTGAGATGAGGCATCTCACTATGCTGCTGCCTGTTCTCTTATGAAGAGAAATGACATTATAAAAAGATGGGAAAAACAAGTGAAGTTGCACAATAAAAGGTGACAGCTGAACTCAGCAGTGAAAGCTGAGATTGTATTAGCAATCTTTGGTGGTGTTTATCCTGCTGCACTGCTTCTGCCAGCGCAAATTCCCTTGGGAAGACAGTGGCCTATGTGCCCAGCACTGTGACAGAAAACTGTGGTCATTTACCTCCACACTGGAAGCATCTCCACCACCCTGGTTGTGCCAAAAGTTGTCTCACTCCTGACAGAACCTAAGCAGGCAATGATGAATTTGGAGGTAGAGGATGGTAACTTTTTTTCTGAGGAAATGGGGAGCACATCATTTAAGCTGCCTATCATAGGAATACATCTAAAAGGCTGCACATTTTATCCTTTTGAAAAGGGACAATCCAGTGAAGACACTCATTGAGGAAGGCAGGTGTGGCTAAGCAGTCAGTCTCTCATCATCTCATCTCATCTCATCTCATCTCATCTCATCTCATCTCATCTCATCTCATCTCATCTCATCTCATCTCATCTCATCTCATCTCAATCTCTGTTGCAGCCGTCACACTATGGGAAGATAAATGTTGCGTGTCAGGTATGCACCCAGGGTTTACAGAGGTCAGAAGGGCACGAGGGAGAGAAAAATGTCCCTTCTTTTCTATCATCCCACATGTGAAATAATTTAGAACAGAAATATTTGTTTATGAATGCATAACCCCCTTTGTATTCTGTAGTAGAAATGGATGAATAATTCATTACAAATATCCTATTTGATTAATCTTACATCCTTACAAATGTCTTCTCCTGTTTGTGAATTGACCTTGGGCCTAATGGGATTTTTGCAGAGTTATTTGACATTATGAGGTATTTAATTTTTAGAAATAGCTTCTGATCTGCAGATTGTTAGTAAGCATTTGTTGCCAGCAACCTATAATTAAAATGCTGGACAGTTAGCATGTTTTTGTATGATGTTCAGCCCATATGATATGATTTTGCTCTATGACTGAAAGTAATTTACAGAGTAAGTTCTCAAACATAACTAAAAGGAATTTAAAGTTCAAATTTTATTTTCTGAAAAACATTTCCTTTTATTTCATTAATGTTTTCTACAGTCTTGACCATCACATCAATAAGCTTCTACACTACAGTTTCTGAGTACAGAAAAATGAAGGATATGAAGTGGAATTTTTTCAAGATATGATGGAGTAAGACTAATAAGAAAGGCTATTTTTTTGAAGTATCTCTTCATCTAGTCACAATAGCAAATAATAATGACACTGAACCATATCGGGGCACCTCATATTTAAAATCTCTTGTAAATTTAAAAGACTTCTTTATTGTCATACCAAATCCCCTGGCTACATATTTTTATTATATGACAGAAAGACTGCCCTGTGGTTAGAGGATTAACTTGAGAAATCTGCAGTCAAGTTTTCTGTCAGCCATGAATTGTTTGTATGGTTCAGGATGAGGCCATGGGCAGGGGTGTCAGTTGCCATGGAGAGGCTTGACCTTACCTCACTGGGTTGCAGTGAACCTTTCTGCGTATCCCCTGTAAACTCCTTACTTCCATTCCCCATAAGACTGGAATAAAACTTCTGTACCTCAGAGTGCTAATGTCAGAAACCAGGGAAACATTCAGTCTGTGGCCCTTCTAAGAATTTAAACCAGAGTGTTACCGTGCCTGCTGATTACTGGGATGAGTGTCACTGTAGTGGTTCCTCTGCCTGGCCAAGCCATGTGTCTGACTGACGTCCCACCAGCTCCAGTCAGTCCATAGATGTTTAACTGTCCCTGGATGCTCTGGGACAAGGTGAACCAAGGCATGGATGTAGCACAGAGGAGAGTCAAGAGCTCACTGATAACATCATCTCTGTCCTTGAGAAAATTTCCTGTCATGCCTGGTACATGAAGCTAAAACCCTTGAGAAGTGCGAAGTGTTCAGACACTGACTGCACCTGCACTGAGTAAGGAGGGACAATATGGTAGAAGGACAGAAAGACTGAAAAGTCAGGACTTTATTCATGTTTTCATTTCAAGAATAGCCATGTCCTTTCTTCCTTCCAACACATAAGGTCATAAAGGCATGATCATGCAATCAACAGTGATTGAATAACCATGAGTTACTGTCTGACACTTGAACTTTACCAATTAATCAAAAGCACAAATGCATCAACTGTGAAATAAAAATACATTTTCATAACCTGCCCTTAGACTCCTTTACAGTTTACTTTGTAATTGGGGCATGTTAAGAGCATATTAGTAACTGCAACCTGTTTTACAGGTTTCAGCCTTTTTCTTAACATCAACTCAATATCCATTCCTGAAGAGAAAACAGCAATTTAGTTTAGTAAAAGGCCTTTAGTGCAAGTTCTTTTTTCCTTGCTTGACATCAGATTCAGCTAACTATAAAACTTGGGTAAAGTAAATGTTTTTCTTACCTATAAAAAGGAGTTAAAATAATTTTTCAATAATCTGTTTTTCCCTCTTTACTCTGTGCATGCACTACCTATTGAAATACATATTTAAAGAGAAGTTCATCCCATCTTCCCTGTTCACATTTCTTTAACTATTTGAATGCCTTTCAAACATGGCATTTTTCTATGTCTCTTGTTAAGATTGCACTATTTGCTTTTGACACCTAAAGCACTATGTTGCCTTACCCTTTACATGCCTAAAGTAAACAAGACTGAGAAATTTTCAGATAGCATAGAAAAGAGTAGTTTCGTTAAACGTTTATTTTCTAATACATTAACATTGTTCAGATAATATAAACACCAGCTAGAAGAAAGCTTGGAACTGAAAGAACTCCAGTTTCCATGAGACTTACAGTGAGCTGCTTGAGATCACACATGTCAGATCTCTTGCTCCCACCCCCTTTATTTGCTTATTTGGCTAACCAGGTTGGAGATATTGGAGATATTCCTAGTGAAAAGAATAGGAATTTTTGGTGTGAGTGTGACTCTTGTAACAATAATACTTATCACCCTGAACTCTGGTAACAAATAAATGTTAATGGAAAAGCTGTGAAGTATTGTTCTCAAAAACTGACTGTTAATGCTTGGATAAGCTTTTTTTGAAGGAATCCATTGCATTTCTGCCTGTTTTAACTAATGAAGTCTTTTATAGAATCAATAGTGGGAAAGAGTTGAGATCAGTCTTATCCCTTGATACCTTTTTCCAATTAAGGCAGTGGATCATTTTATTAAAAATATTATTTAATGACTATTCAGCATTTTCACTCTGGTGAGATACTGTGCAAACATTAATTAATCCCCACCAAAGACCCAAACCTCACTAGGAAATACTAAACCCATTTTACAAACAGGGGCCTGGAGCCAGAGATCTTTCAGCACCACAGAGATCATAACTCAAAGCTCCTCAGGACAATGAGAGTCTAGAATAATGAATGGCCCTGCAGTTAGAGCTTCCTCAAAGAACATCATCCTGACTCTGTCTTGACTTGGAGCAATTATTTTACTTCTCAAGGAAAGCCCTTTCTGTGTTTTCTTCACGGATGAAGGTCTGTAGCAGTCTGTCAGATTGAGGCTGTCCTTACAGAACAATGACAGAGTCACTGGGTTATGTATATACAGAAAAGAGGGAAGCCCATTTCCATAGTCCACTAATTAGAGTATCCATCCAGAATCATATTTCTCTCCAATGAATATTTAACTTTATACATGTGCAACAGCAAGAAAAAGTGAAGACTGAGAAAGATCTAATAGTTTGCAGCTTTTCCGCTTATGTTATATATATATAGTTCATTGATTTGAACACAAATCTTCATGTGACAGAACACAACACTGGGGCAAAGACAGAAAGACAGATATGTCCTATCCATCTGTAGAGGTGTAGCACATGAGCATAGCTGTAACTACAGAGCTTGTCTACACAGAACTTAACTAACTATCCCACAACTTTTATAAAAGTCTTCCCAATTTCAGTGGTTCTCTCTAGGGGAGAAGGGGACATCATACATTTTTACATTACTATTGGTAACCAGTCCACTCATTTTGACCACCTCCAGTTTGGTAGATAGGTCCTATCAGGAGGACAGGATTTTTTTCTGAAAATATTAAAGCCATCCACCTCTTCCCATGTATTATCTAGCAATCTTTGGTACTTTCAGAAGACTCTAATAAGGACACAATTTAGGAGCAAGGACAGATTTTTCCTTGCTTTTGGCACATTTTTTTTCAGTCATTTGGCCATAAATAGTTGAAATGTTTGAAAGCAGCTTAATTTCTTTGTAGTCTAGTTGTTATTTGTTGTTGTTATTGCTGTTGTTTTACTTCCCTGTTTCTCATTTCTGAATAATCCCCCATCTTCTTCCTAGTCAGGGTTCTGGGTTATTAGTCAGTTAGAATATATCTTTGTGTTAATCTTTGATTACCTATTTCATAAGAGGGTCCTTGCTCCTGTAGACACCTGACAATATTATTGACTTACATACCATTTACCCTGGCTCCAGAAATCCTGCAGTTCTTTCTCAAACAAATGGGAAGGAGAACAATTTTGACATACTTCTAAAGCATGACTTATCTCACCCTTCATTAAGCTTCCAAAGTAGGCCAAACCTGCTATGTCCTAGAAAAGTCTATCACTCTTCATTGACTCTAAAAGAAGTCCCGAGATCTACAGCTTAGACATCTACATCTGAAATACTTTCCAACTCAGATGAGATGAATTCTAACCCAGGGCATCTGAACTCCTTCCTGTGTGCTATGAAATGAGAAAGCAGGTTGAAAAAACCCCAAATGTCCAAGAAGGCAGAGAGACTTGCTCATTTCATGACTCCTCCATAGTATCCACTTGTGAGATTCTTATGAAGCCTCATGTTTAACTGAATCTTCCCTTTTACACCACTTTGATTAAGGCAGAAACTGCCTGAGGTTTCTTCAGTCTCTTCCTTAACACATCCAATCTTTGGAATGTATCCTGTAGCTTTTTTTCACTTGTTTTGGAATATTAAGTGACTAAAGAAGTCCAGTACAGATATTTTTACATTGAACATTTATGAAACTCCCACACTTGAGGGCAACTGAGTGGCAACACTACTCATTTTAGAAAATCCTCTTCTAAGAGACTGGCTGAACAAAAGAACATAACCTGTCTGAATTCATGCTCCTTGTTCTAACTGCTTGGGTAGCTTTCCTTAACATAGCAACTATGACTTATCTTCTTAGTAGTGTGCAATAATATGGTCAGGGCAACAGTTTATAATATTCTTGCCAATTACAACGATGTCCTAATAACAAAAAACAAACTGTTGCAATATATTAACATGAGCATATGTACAAAAAGAGAAAAATTACTTTGCACTGACCGCTGAAATGTAAGTAAGCTCATGTCGAATAAAGGGAACTTTAAGTAGCAAACACATAGAAACCACTTCCCATATTGCTTTTCTAAAAATAACCACATGAAATAATTGCATATAAATCAAAATTTTGATGGATTTCACAGAAACCAGTGACAAACTGAGTATGAAATTCCAGGAACAGAAACTCAATTTTTCACAATCTAAATGTATGAAACTGGAGCCAGTGGGACATTTTAGTATGAGCTTTGTAAAACAGAAGTATCAAGATTTCACTCGTGGGCTTTAAGAGTTTCTGATTTCTTCTTACTTCTGTTATTTTTTCAAATTGCAAAGGTAACATTGAAAACTGTCTGCATTTAGGATGTTCTCTAAGGGGTAAGACAAAGAGAAAAATACAAAAGAAGGAAGGTTGGCAATTTCCTTGAACACCTTCTTTTGAATTCACTGTTACCTGAGTATTACCCAAATCTGATGGTTTTTTACTTTGCATTCTCTAACCTTATAGAGCAGGTGAGAAATGCTCAGAAGGACTTGACTGAGAGTTTTTGGCCACTGTCACTGACACCACGCGGTGCCGTGCCTGCTGCGGGCTCCGTGGCAGGGGGGAGGCTGTGCCCCAGAGCAGCCTCCTGCGCCCCAGCCCCGCGGCTGCGCCCAGCCTCGGGGTGCACGAGCAGTACCAGGTATCTGAGAGATGTATCTGTACCTAGCTCCTCCTCTGGCGTCCCTGGAAAACTGAAGCCCGACTTGAGCAGATCGCCACCCTCTTCTTCTGAAAAGACAGAAACAAAGTAGCTATTTAATAACTCTGATATTTTTCTATATCCAGACATAACTCTCCACTAGTTTTTAAATCCACTCAGTGATACCTATTACCATTCAGGACCTCTGTTAATGTGAAGCTGCTGAGCTGCTATTATCTGCAGTATCTATCCCCTTGCCAGTTTTTCAGGTGTTCTTCTATTAGTAATATTATTAATTGTTATTATTATTTTAATTTTGCTAGACATTTTCAAATCACTAGTGTCATAATATTCTTAAATGCCTTTTTTGTAGCATCTTTTACACTGTTCTTTCCAACTTTTCTTAGTGATGTTGAATTGTATTGCCTTTTAGCCTTCATGTAATCACTCCAGAAGAATCCTTATTGTTGGTCCTCCAGATGCACCTCTAGCACTTCCCACACGTGATTCTTAGGCCACTTTTATTACCTTTTCTACACAAACATTTCAATTCTGCCATTATGAACTCTGATAGTGCTGCAATGATGACTTTTTCTTATCAATTACATTTACTTTTGTGCCAGAGATAACTTGTGTAATTATGAAAAGCATTTAAACTTGAGTGATATGTATATGCTGTATGAATGCAGAAACCACCTGAATGGCCTGAGTGCTGCTCTGAGCTACCCTGCTTACATCCCTCTCAGAGCTGCAGTTTGTTGCCTCTGCATTGCCCTCCTGTCATGTTGGCACATAAACTAATTTTGGCCTAGGCACCTAGTCTAGATATTTCTGTAACAGAGCTGCAAATGGAAAACTGGGTCAGTAACAATTCCATGAGATGCAGGACTGGCTTCAGAATACATAAATTAGGGCATAAAATATCTCAGTAATATGTTTCATGTATTTACTCAATACTACCTTTTTAATGTTTTTTATGTTTTTCCCCTATCCTCCATATTTGCTGGTGTCTCAGGTGGGTGGAAATTATGAAGTATACACAGCCTTCCACTGTCCTCTTCCTCACCATCTGTGTATTACAAGCAGACACCCCAGAAGAACAGGGAAATAATGGAGTACTCCATATCCTCTCACTGTACATTCAACCAGCAGCTCTCGAAAGAAAGATAAAATTAGGTATTGCAGACCACGTTTTTCTGGTGCACAACTGAGGACTGATGACTTCCAAATAACTCACGTCAGTTCATGCTACCACACCCTCAGGCAGACATTTCTGTAAGGTTGAACCAATTCAAGACTTTTCTTAAGAGTACCTCAATGAGACAAGCTGGTTTTTGTGGTGCAGCTTACAATAGATACACAGTTTTGCCTGTTTCAATGCTCCATTTAACAAACACATGCATTTTGCGTATTTCTTGGTCTTGGTTACACTTCAATTTGTATTCCGATTTTTTCTCAATTATCTCACAGCAAGCAAAATGAGTGAATATTCTCATGTGGATCTCTCAAGCAATTGTTCCAAGGTTTTGACAATTTCTGAGGTTAAGAATATCTAATTGATAACAACGAGTTGTATAGCACAGATACTGCATAGAAAATTAGTTTCAAGGATGTTAAGAATGTTGGATAAGCCGAGCTGTCAAATAAACATCTTGTTTATAAACTCAATTGTTTGAATAAACTCAGTCTGCTAAAATACAGTCTACAAGAGATCTCAGTAAGTGACGGATGAAAAGTCATACACAATTTAAAAAATGACTGGCATATGAATTTAAATTAAACTTCATTTGGAAAGGTAATGGACAGCTCTAATTAAATAAAAGCACAAATTAGGCAGTTTCCATGGAGACTTTGCTCACATGATCTGCCTATACTGTATAACTCATATGCTTGTCCTCTAATGTGGCTGCACAGGAGTAAGGAATCAAATGAACATTGTAACAAAAATATTCGGAAGAATCCTTTACATTCTCATAAGTAACTAGGAGATCTTACTGCTAACTTCAAAATAAAGAAGATACTTTTATATTTTTGAAAAAGGTATTAATTTATTCCAAAGGTCTATCATGCACATATATTCACAAACACTTATGGAATGAACGCTTAACATTATTTTCCCTTGTAAGAAATCAGCATTATAAAACAAGTCTGCGCAAAATTAGATTAAGACGTTAGGAGCAGGTTAATCAAGACTAAACATTTGTGGGTCTGAAGTGTTTGAGAAAAAAAAAAGAAAAGAAATTTCTTTTTCAAACTTGAAGGGAAAGGTCGTGCAATGAGATCCGTAAGTCGGATTCTGACTTTGCTGTAAGCATTCCTTTGCAAATTTGGACGATCCACTTAATCTCCTTCTGTCTCAATTTCCCATTAGAATTAGGATTAGAATTAATTTCTTTCTTGTAGCTATATTACATTTGTTAGTGTCAGTGAGCCTGTTGTCTAGAAGAGCCTATAGAGAGCACAAAGAGATAAAATGTCCTTCCTGCAGAAATGCTGTATTCTGTTACGATTAGGGTCAGTTGCAGATATTTCAAAGGAATTTAGAATTCTTTTGTCATTCCCTTAGGTTTATGAATCTGTATGAGGAATATGAGTAGGTTTTAGTGATTAGTTTACTTCTTAATTATGAGGACATCTTATTTCTTTATATTTTATCACTATACCTATTCACATCACTATTTCATTATTTGTGTTGTCTTTTCAAAAGGCTTTTGTCATTTCAGCCCTTGATGAGATTCAGTTTTTGTGTTCTGCACTTATGAAGCATAAATTAATCTAGAGTCTTGGTGGCTCTTTCAGGATTACATAGACAATCATTTTATGAAGTTGAACTGTACTCCAAAATCATATTATTCCTTCAGCAACAGACATACACAGCCTTTGTTTCTTCAGTTTAAATTTTTCCTAGAAATTACCATTTTTTATTATTGACCATAGAAATGAAAAGCACGGCCTGCACTGATGATCACACAGCATTCATGAACACGTCATATCTCATAGCAATGGAGTCAGGCAGATTATCACAGAATTTTCACTCATGCTGAAGTGCAAGTGTCAGAGAATGAGTGCATTCATTTCATGTCATTCACCTTCTCTATCTCAAAGATCTAAGGGATCTTAGCTTGCCCTTTGCTACCCTCTGGTAGAACATTCTACACCAGTGGACACAGAAGAACACGGTGTTCTTAGCATGGAATGCTTCAATGGGCAATGAATTGCAAACAAAGAGATAATGAAAATAGGATGATTTACAATATGTTTTTAAACAATGTGTGGAACACAGTTCGCACACAAGGGACACTTATCAATATACAAATTACTGCATCACAGACAGGTCTAAATAGAAAGCATGACTCTTGTTCTGAAACTGAAACTAAAATATAGCAGGAAAATCCACTCTCAACAGGGCTCAAAATATTGACAAAAAATGAAAGGCTCTAAAAGTGCAGAGATATTTGCTTCTGTGAAAGCTCAATGTATAGTAAAATGATGCTGTGATCTGCAAAACTAGGAGAGCACAAACTATCACTTACATGTAGTATCTCATTTTCCTTTTTAAATATGTGGTGTATCTGTCATTCATTCCTGTGCAACACTGCACAGATGACACTCAAAACTGTGATAGCAACCTTTCACAGCTGAAGTTCTCCAGACTTAAGCTTGGAAACATCAGGAGATATTGCTGAGTTGGGACCAGCTTGACAGATCCAGACGGCTCGTTCAACCCTGAAGCTACTACATGTAGAGTGGGAAATGACACAGACCAGTGCCCAAGATGAAGCTGGCATGGCACAGCTTTTGTCCTCAGAACAGGCTGGATGTCTGTCAGGAGTGTGCCCTGGCTTGTGCTGTTCCATACCCTGCTAAGGAGACATTCTCTAGGGAAGCACTGGTTGGTGTGGGACAAATCTTGGTCAAGGGTATGTGCTGTGGCAGGGATGAATAATCACATTGCCCATCCTTCAGATTTTGCCATCTCAGCTTTAACCTCTCAGTCTACTCTCTGAACTTGATCTATAAAACTAAATTCTCTTTCTTCACCTGCTAAGTCTTGCCTCTTTGTTTGCCCTCATTTTTTATGCATTCATTCTACCCTTAATAACCAGGCATGCTGTTTCCATCTCCTAATTGTACTTCTTTTATAACCTATCCATCCACAAAATAGGCCCCAGTGTCAGTGGACTTGTTGCTCACATACTTTAAAAGCTTCACATCAGCAGGACTTACAATCAATTAACTGCCTTCTCCATCAGAATAAAAGAGTAAGACTGAACTAGAACTGATATTGAACTTCTTAGTTCATAGGATTTTGATTTATCTATTACTGGCCTGCTCTGGACCTCACACCACTTTTTCTCACTGTGTGCTTTCCTTTCAGCCTGCAAGCTCCGTATGGTAGCCGTTGTTTTTTAGTTTTTATATAGTGACTGGTATTGTAAGTGTGACAACAAATGAGAAAAAACACAGGCCTAAAAATGTCTGAATTAAACTGCATCTGGAATTTCATTCAGTCACATAATGACAAATCATAGAAAGTGTCCAGAGGATGAATATGGGGCACTCACCACATCACTCCGTAATCTAAGAAAACAAAACCACCTCTCCCAGACTAGGGAAGCTTAGAGATCCAGAAGAGAAATCTCCTGTATTCCAAGTCCTGCTATGCAATCAAAGCATTTCTTGCAGGGGGCCTTTGACCCTGGCCAAAGACATCCCCAGACTGCTCAGTGTATGTCATGAGAACAGAGAACTGAGAACTGGTCCTGACCTCGAGGAAACAACCAAATGTCTGCATGCCTGGGAGATATTATGGACTCCTCACCCCTCCTGCGAGACAGCTAATTGGATTGGTTTGGACCATCCCCAAGAGGCTAAAAACACTTCCGGCAAACCTATTCCTTTCCTCACCCAATCCTCAAGAGGTTACATCCAATCTTTATTACATCTATAAAGTAAACTAGGCATGGCCAAGGCTCCTCCTCTGGCCATGAGGCCAACTGGCATGCTCTAGCCATATCTTCAAGAACAGGTTGGATCCATCCAAACTGTGATAGGGAATGGTCCCTTGTCCGTGCTAATTCCCTAGTGAAGCCTGGGAATTATTTGGGACAGAGAGAATTAGTTGGCCAAGTTTAAAACTAAGACAGGGACCTGTCTGAGCAGCATTACAATCAAATTCCTATTTGTTGGGCATTGTCCTGGCACTGTTTAATTTACTACAGATGTAGCCCAGGTGGCAGTATTGTCAAATACAATATTCTCATGCATTGCTCTCATAGCATGCTGATAAGCAACAAATACACAGAAGGACAGCAGGGCTGGGAAAACTCTGATTGAAATAAAAATTAAAGCTGATAGTAGCAGATTTAGGGTTACTGAGGTTTTCCTTTGCAAGAGGCCTGTGTGAAAAGTACTAACAGTAAGAAGAAGTCATTGTTTAATTAAGTTGCTTTAGCTTTTCTCATCACAGCCTCCTTTTTTCTTGTTTTGATTTTTCTCACAAACACACACACACACAAACATAGGAGTGTTCCTGATGAATTCAGCAAAGATCTTTTCATCCCAGTATGATGGCTTGAGCACTGGCCCAAAAGGATATTGCTAGAAACAGGGCAAATACATAGATAAAATACCTTTCCAACTTCCTGCAACCAGCACTTAAGGGACTTCCTGAGATAGAAGTTTAATCTAGGCCATCATTTTTAATAGCCACCAATGGATCTATCCTCTATGGATTTATCTAATCTTCTCTGAGCCCATTTATACTGATAGCCTCTACTGCATCCTGTGCCAATGCACCTCACAATTTAATTATGCTTTATTTGAAAAAGAATTTCCTTTTTGTTTGTTTATCAGGATGCCTGATAATTAAATTAGGTGCCTCTAGTTCTTTGGTTGTGAAAAATAATGGATCATTGAGCCCTACTCACTATGTCTATATCATTTATAATTGTGTAGACCACATCTCTCCCTTAGTCCTCCCTTTTCCAAACCAAAGAATCAATCCATACAGTATTTTATTATGGCAAAGCTATTCTAAAACTTTCATTATCCTTTTCAATCTTCTCTGTACATTTTTGTTGCTCTGCTATGCCATTTTCAGACACGGCAGCCAGAAATTAAAATGGCTTTACAGTATGGGTTTTTTCTAACTGCGGTATAGTGTGGTTCTCTGCTTTTTTCCTTCTATTTTATTTTTTAATATCTTCATCTGCCCTTTTCATAACTTAGAGAATTCATTAGTCACATTAAGTTGTGCCCAAGAGAGACTATTTGTTTGGCTTTCCAAAAACAAACATCCTTCTCTTATACATTATACTAATAAATATTGAAGAAACTCAGCCTTTTACTCAGTTCGGGTTACTATCAAAACTCTTCAAACAAACCATCCTTCAAACAAACCACCTTCTGAAAATCAGGACTGGGGAATTCCTGTTCTCTTGCTTTCATCCAGCCTTTCCACTTTTGTACAGCATAGTTCCAGACAGCAGGACTATGAAATCAGGCATCAGTTTTCAGAGAGAGTAGCCAGGCACACAGCCTAATAAATCAGGGAGAGGAAGCTGGCTGTGTCCCTCAGGTCCCATCTTGGAAAAAGAATAAAATAAAATATATTGCAAGGGACCACAGAAGCTGTCAGGGATCATGTTGGTCTTGGCACACTAACTCCTACCTCCCAGCTTTTGGCAGCTGAAAATCATCCACAAAACACAGGTTGCCTTAGCAATATTGTGGTGATCACCCTGAAAGGCTTTGGCTCACCACAGCAGCCTCTCCTGAGCCAGCCAGGGTCATTTTGCTCCTTGGAAGTCTTTCTGAGCTGCCTTATCCCTTTTACCTCAGAGATCTGTAAGTTTCTCTTCCCTCCCCACTTAAAGCAATAAATGCAAAAATGTGTTGGATAATGCTGTGAAGTCTTAAAGCAGAGTCACTTTTCAGTCATTCTAAAACTTAAATGAATAATTCAGTTAAATAACTCTATCTTTTCATATTAAAACTAAAAAGTGACTGCGAGCAAAAAAAGAGTAAGTCAGTGATAACACATTGTGTTCAGACTCAGCTCTGTGTGACATGCTTCAAACAGTCTATGAGATTCCTAAAAGTGTTTTCTTCCTGGATTTTTCATGGCTGAATGACCATGTCAAGCCCCTGAACAAGCTATTTACCCTTTATTGGTTTTCAGGATCTGTGAGAGGAATCCCAAATATTCTATAATAAAAAGTGAGAATATTAAAAAATATATTATCTCAAGACTGTCTCTTCTAACCCATATCCTGTGATATGAACTATCCAGTAGTTCTGGATACCCCAGAAAAATCTTTAGTTCTCCCTACAGCTCTTCAGAATCCATTGTATTTCTTTAGGCAGGTAAACTGCAGCATTGGTACACTTTCATCTTACACCTCCTGTGCCAGCTCTTGGAAGGGCTCGCAGCCACCTCACAGTCAACAACTGAGAAGGTCCAAGAAGTCTATCCTGGACCTTGGCAGAGAAGAAAAAGAAAACAGAAGGATTTTGCACAGCTGTGAAGGCTAAACCGTCCTGTCAGAGAAGTAAAATGCTCACCAAGTCTATTAAAATACCTGCAGAAACTATATGAAAACATACTTAAGAGAGTCCAAAGTGAGGAAGAATGCCAGAGCAAAGTGTAGGATAAAGTCCAGTAGTGAGAGAGGAGTATACAAGTCAGAAAACTTGACTTACACCTCTCCTAAAAACACATAAAAATTGTCCCTGAATTGCACTGGTTTGTGAAGAGGAAACAGGATATTTCTCTTACTGGATGAGTGTAGTTATTTAGCCATCTTTCTATCTTCTGCATATGCATGGAAATGAAAATGCATTTAGAAAAAATAAACTGTAGATGAAATTAGCTTTTCCAATATATTTCAAAATTACTTTGAGAACAAGCATTTCTTTAAGACTTTCCTTAAAAGTGACTGAGATCTCTAATATCAAACTATGTTTGACAGAACATGGGTTTTGTAACCTTTCCATTGTCAGGTTAAAACTAGATATGCTCACACTATATTTTGCTTTACTCTTTGGCAAAAACCACAACCAGATATACAACAATTATTGCTAGCAGGTCATGGTATTCTGATTTTACAGATTCATTTTATGGTGGGGCAAAAGGTCCGAGCAATGTCCCTGTCTTTCAAATGTTCAATAAATAAAGTATTTTAACATTAGAGAACAGCTGCATTTGTTACAGTGATCTACCATGGTAGGAGACATTTAGCATGGAAAACCTTTGACCCCAATGGGATGTGAGGGCAAAGTCAGCAGTTCCACTGAAAACTGAAATTAGCTATTAGTATCTGCAGTTGTGAAACCCCTCAATGAGGCCTTTGACATTGGCTGATGAAGCTCTGTATAACTGGAGACAGGACGTGCATGTGTTTTTCTCTGTGTGCAAGGTGAAAAGAGAGCAGAGGGAGGGCTCAAACATATTCATTCCTACACAAGACAATTTTGGTGAGGATTTCTGTGAACACGTAAATGCTGGGGTGGTAAGACTGGAAGCTGGTGGGGTTTTTTATTTAGCAAATATGATTACATAATACATGATATGCAGCTTCCTTTTGGCAATTTAAACAGATATGCAGTACCTGTAAATGAGCCCTTTTTCTCTCTCAAAATTAGCAATAACCAGGACAAGTTTTCTTCCTAGAAAGAATCATGGGTCTGGAGCAGCTGTAGCCAGCAAGGACTGATGGATCAGGATGCCTTATTTCTTTGCCCTATGTTTTCATCATCCCATGGACACTGCTGAAGTTATGATCAGCAGCTCAGATTTAATGCATTTTCCAGAAATTGGTTATTAGCTCCTCCTCCACCATCCCTATGCAATTGCAGTGTGAGCCTTGCCCTCTGATCTACTTCCTTCCATCTCTCTCATCTTTCCCTTGTCCCATATCCATCTCTTTTCCATCTCCTTCATACATATGCTATATTTTTTTTTTCTTTTTCCTTTTAATTCTCCCCCATTAGTCTTTTCTTCTTCCATCCTCAGTCCTAATACTACTGAGGTACAAGTAATATGGCACAGGCTGAGGGTCATCTGAAGATTTTGTGCATGCATGTGTAGTCCCAGCTATGTGCTTTACTGAGTTATTTGTACCACCAGGTCTTTAATGCAGCACTGCAAATATTTAGAAAAAACAAATAAACTTTTCCCCCTTCCCACAGCAATTTTCAGCTACAAATTATAAAATCACAGCTTAGAAATTACTCAATAAGATTGTTAAGTGATAATCTAAAATTAAAGAAAAATCTATGTTTTCATATTAATTTTATACAGTTTATCCTTCTGCACAAGTTAAAAGAGATCGCAGGCAGCACATGTTCAAGGTAGAAAAATTAAACTTCTAAAATGTCAAAATAGGGTGCTTCAACAATTAAAAATCTCTTTTTTCCCCCTGCATTTTTATTTTAAGAAGGAATTTTTTTGGAACTGACTCGTAAACAATTTCAGTTTCAGGAAGGTTGTGCTTTACAAAGAAAAGGGTTTTGCCAACTACCTCACCACAGAGAGCTTTCTCACTAATGCATTTGTTTAACACTCTGCACAGTGGGTGCAACCCTCCTTGGGTCCTCTCTAGTTGCTCTAGAAACTGTGTAATACATAACAGATATTTCTGTGATTGCTTAGGATACACAGACACACTGATTCATTACATTTCAAAATCAGTTACAATGCGGCCGAGGTGAACCTTTCTGTTTGTTGGTTGTGACATTCAATTACAACCTGAGCAGCTGCTGGGTTATTTGGATTTTCCCTATGACACAAACAGAAATGAAGCTGAAGAGGAATCAATTCTCTGTGTGGCCAGTGAAAACAGAAAACTAAATAAGCTGTGCATTGTGGGATGGGCAGAATCAATATTTAGGATGTTGCAAAAGGTATACAGGTGCTTGGCCAGTTCCTAATCCTAAAGTTCACTGTACTGATCCCATCAAAAGAGATGAATTTTTCATTTAATTTCTCAAGGATAGGCTTTTCATTGAGTCACCTGGGGACCCTGGGCACCCTTGTCTTCCTCCCCTTAGTGGGGAAGAGTGGGCAGCTCTAGACTGATCCCTGTCCAGCCCATTTCTCCAGGGACTAAGGAAAGTGCTGGGTTGCCAGGCTCATCACCTCCAGTCCTCAAATGAGGGCTGAAAGCAAAATGACATTAAGCCAGACTGCCATGATCAGCTAAAAAGGACCTGAGAAACTGAACACAAATATTTGCTCTCTCAGCAAAGGTGCTATTTGTTCAGGTCATGTCGCTAGCTGCACTTGTGTTTGTAGCTGCTATGCTGGCAGAGGAACAACCTAAATTTCTTCCACATTTAAGTGCTGCTAATCCTACTTGAGCCACGAAGTAAAATAGTTTCCAGACCTTGTTCACAACAAGAATTTCTCTTTGAGTTCTGTGTGTGGGCAAATACTCATGCAGAGCCAAGGTCGCTGACATTATGCACATGGAATCTTTCTACTCCTGTATCTGCAACACACTAAAGGTACTTCGGACAGCTGTTCACTTGGCCTTTTTCTGCCCTGGCAACAATACATGGTCAGGAATACATCCAATTTGTTCTTTGGAAGAACTCACACCGCTGAAAAATTTAACTAAAAAAATGTTTAATAATATCTACATAGATACTTGACCAGATTTGGTTGGTTTAATGTGCTTAAGAATATCAGCTTTGCTGGGTAACCATCCATCTGTCTGTAAGGTAAGCCAAATCAGTTAAACCACAGCCTGTAAGATAAAAATACCTGGAATACCTGCCAATAGCACGGAGTAAAGTTCAGTTACCAAGGCTCAGCAGACACACGGTGACTTAATAAACTACTGCAACACACTGGTGTGGCAGGACCCTCACTTTGATCCGTCCATCATAGACATAAAATATACAGGAAACTAACACATCATTCCATTTACGGCTACATTTGGGCAGTTACAGTACCTTGAACACAGTATCTTTCAATTGCAGTCCATTTTTACCATAATCTTACTTCAATAACTGTTCAGGATACCCATAAACTTTTGCTGGGATGTTACACATAGACATGCAGTATTTCAGCCATGGCTGTGTTTTCAAGAGAAGGAAGAGAAAGGCTTGTACAAGGTCTTCAGGCTCACATTACAAGCGGAAACCAAATTACTGTTAGGCTCATTTTGTTTCTCCACATTGTTGTTTATTCAAGTCCATAAATAGGGGCACCAGAAAGCCCAGAAGCCACAAATGGAATATTGAGATTTTAATTTCTGATGCAATGCTCAAATCAAGTCCAGGCTGATAATGACAAACTCCTTGGCTGAAAATGACTTAGCAAATTCTGTGAATTCCCACAAGAGAGGCATGCCATCACGACAAAACTTTTCGTCTCTTCTCTGTTGTCTCAGAATGAAAGGGCAAGTGGAGTAAAATAACCTGTCAGCTTCTTACCCCATCAGAGTCAAACCACATCAGCAAGACAGTACGAGGAATCTTGCTTCCATGTACCCATTATTCACCCATGCAACTGGATGTAGTTCCTACGCTGTCATTCCGGCAGCTCTTAAGGACATTTGTGAGTGCTTAAGAATGCAAAGATGGTTTTGTTCAATGGAAATCCATGAGTAAGGCCTCCACAATTTTAGTAATTTGGTCTCTCAGTAATGGGATTTAAAATGAGTTTAAATCAGTGCTTAATTTCTGCTCTTTTAGGACAATGGCAGTGATTAGTAGTAATGTTTGAGTTCCACTTCCATTTTTTTAATGCAGCTGTAATGCCGTCTGCATTTGGCTGCTGCCTTAATGATTACTAATGACTTTATTTTGAAAGTAATATTACTTTTTGTATTCATTCTCCGGCCTCTGAGCAAAAAGCTAATTTGAGTCAAATTACGCAGTCTCTTCATATAAGACCTTCCGTTGGTTAAACTTTATTTGGAGTCAGTCCAAAGGAAAATGGCAAAGGCACTGAAAGCACACCATGTATTTACAGGTGGAAGAAAGGCTATGACTGTGTGAAAGCGGCAGCTAAAAATAAATAAGCAAAAAGACACCATCCTAACAAGAAACATTTATCAATGACTTTTAGCCATCAGTTCCAGCACTGAAAGCATTTCATGGGTTAAATGTCACTGTTGCACCCTCAGTTCTTATATGTAGAATCATCTCCCATCACATCCACGCAGAAAATCACCTATGGCAGCACTGATGGCTATGCTCTGTGCAGTCTCTTATTTAAAATGTAACCTCTGAGCATGCCTTATTTATGCATCCCTTCCTTTTGGATTTCCTGAAGAACTTTTTCTTGACTTACTCCTTCATGGATAGGTAAATTTGTGGGGGAGAGGGTTGTTGGGAGTTTCGTTGTTCTTGTTCTTTTTCTTTTTTTTTCACTTATTATTCCTGTTCTTAGAAAATATCAACTCCTTGAGACCTACATTTATTTGCAGGAATGTATCAATTTTAATGAAGGTTTCCTCTTCCAGTCAAAGAGAGAAGGAAATCTGCCTTAGAAGAACTTGCTAATTTTGACATTGATTCAGCATAGAAGAAGCAGCTGTCAGCTGTTGCTTTATCTGGGTCAGGTTTGTTGTTAGAAAACAAGTCCCTCACTTTGATCAAGCACTCAAAGTATCTTGATGCTCTGGACTTGATATTTTTTTGGTTTTTTTTGTTGGACCTATTTAAATTAGTTCAAATTGTTAAATGCTTTAAGACAGAGGGAGGGTGATTCACCACGCCAAAAGTCAAGTAACGTCAAGTAGAATAGAAAAAGAAGAAAAACATGTTTGGATTTCTCATATTGCCACTAGTGGTCATACACCTCTTCAGCCACTCATCAA